>CAWUPM010000979.1:0-264154 GCA_963924295.1 Dioctria rufipes
TCAGGATATTCGAACAAAGATCACAAAAAGTAAAGATGGAGAGATGTTATTTGTGAAAGTGGTGCACCACGAACCTTTTAACGCCACATTGTGTAAAGGCATAAGGAATATTCATTATAAGGATCAATCTATATCTATGAAATCTTGGCCTTGCTGAACTAAAGAAAAAAGACTTTAGACTTAAGCTATAATACAATTAAAACAAATTATTTCAATAAATGGCATTATAACCATGATACAATTTTTATTTACAATACATATTTTAGACTAGGCTAGACTTAATATATTTTATTGAAGCAAGAATGATTATTACTCACACCGTGTGTCGCTTTCAGCCATATTTGTTGTTTGCAGATGAAGTGAACCTACTTCCTTATGTAATCCATTGGTATCACTTTTGATATATATCACGAAGCTTTCTTAATCATATTATGTAATTTTTCAGACTTGGTAAGATTTAAAGATGAATAAATAATACTTCCATATCCTACTAGAATTATATCATTCCAAATACCCCCCTTTCAACATAGGGGTCTACACTATTGAACTTGAAGCATTATTAACTTTTTTTTCAACCTTTCTGATACTCATACAACACTATTTCGAGGAGATAAATACAAAATACCATCCATCAAAACTTTTAACGTAATACATAGCTTACAGTACCTACTCTCAACCCCCCCCCCCCCCCCCCCCACCACGAGCATCACTATGAATTTTGAGAATTATCAAATATCCAGCGAGATTGCTGATTAGGATTTTACTGCTTATACATAGCTCCCATACAACTTCCACTACTCACCTCAGACAACATATCATACCACATTAATATTATAACACAGCGTTCTTCTATCAAAGCTTTTAATTTGACCCACTCTCAACTTAATGTTAAGTAAACAATGCACCTGCCCCAATAGTATGAAGATAAAACTATCATATTCTTATCATCTTCATGTGAACTATTTTTTAGATATAGATATCAATCAAATCTCATAACAGCGAACTGCTTGATTTATAAAAAAACCCTGCTACCTTCATATGCTCACCACAAGATGAAATTAACAAGTTCTTATCTAGCCTTCCATAAGATAATTTCAAGCTATTATACCCACCTAAAATATGAACACAGATTTATGTTAGAGCGACACAGATGTTTTGACAGAGTCAGCTGGTTGAAAAGTATGGTATTCACTAAAGCTATCTACTATATTATGCACACCCCACCACCCATAAAATATACATCGAGCACCACTAAGCTTAACCCCAATCTCAACCGCCACGATCTTGGCAAAAGGTAATATCAAATTACCTGCTAAGTCATGCCATTACACCTGACAGCCAAAAAAATTATTCTTTTACTGCCCCCCATACAATTTCCATTACTTAATATCATAGCACTATCTTCTATTATCAATGCTTTTAATTTAACCCACTCTCAACCTAACTTAAGATTTAAAGGTAAACACATAATACTATCCTCTTCCACGCTCTTCACTAAAGCTTTCATATCCTACTAGATTAATATACACCACAATTAATATATACACAACTTACAGTACCCACGCTCAACCTCCACCACGGTCTTCACTATAGGCTTGAAGAATTATCAGTTTTTTGTTCGTTCATACAACACCATTCGGATGATGCTTTTAGAGAGATAAATATGAAGCGATATTGCTGATAACTTCCACTACTCATCTAAGACAACATATCATAACTACATTAATATCATAATACCACCCCTTCTTTCATCAAAACTTTTAGTTAAACCCCACGCTCAACGTAATGGTTAGAAAATATGTGCTCAATCTGATAGTATGAAGATAAAATTACTCATATTCTTATCAGCTTCATGTGAACTATGATATCATGGTTAATAACTCTGCCAGCTCCCTAAGCTCACCAGCCCTAGACACAAAAAAACATAATCAATTTGTTATTTTATTCGAATGTATTTGTTTAACTATGCAAGAAGTTATATTATTTGTCAAGCTCATTACACCTGGTCACCGAAAATTTATATTACTCATCTAAGTCGGCATATCATTCTACATTAATATGATAGCTCGTTAATGCTTTTAATTAACCCACTCTCAAGCTAATGATAATATGCAAATTTTCAGATGTGGCTGCTCAATCACTTTCAGGCTAGACTAACAAGGTACTCTAGAAAGATTTCGGTGTTGCAACACTGATCATGCCATTACCCCTTATCACCATAAATTTGATGAAAAGTCTTTTACTATACCCATACAATTTTCCACTACTCATCTAAGTCAACCTATCATACTATATTAGTATCACCTCACATTGATATCATAGGTAATCAAAACTTTAAATTTTAACCTGCCCAAAAAAGAAATTTTATTGAAATTAAAAAACAATTTTTCATGTAAGCTAAGGAATTTTCAATACATACACATACAAACACCTACATCGAAAATTTTCTGATAAGGCTTTAATTTCTATTACTTCATGTTTCTTAACATCCGAAGCAGCCGTGATCTATTTTTAGATATCGAATATCATAGCATGTTCCCTCTTGTTTATAAAAGATTTTTAATCCACAACTTACGTTATAGGTGTTGTTGTTTTTTTTTAGCAAAAGAAATATTCAATTATAACTTCCACTACTCATCTAAGACATCATATCCTACAGATTAATATCAGTTGTTGTTGTTTTCAACTAAAGAAATTAGGAATCTGTCATAAATCACTCAATTTGTTTACTTTACTCGGCCGGGCTGTGCGAATTTGTTTACATTATTCGACTGCGAATTTGTTTACTATTACTGTACTGTACGAATTTGTTTATGCAAGGAATCAAATTAGAAGCATTACACCAAAATTAAGCATTTACTAATTTCCATTACATATCTAAGTCAACATATCTACCTACATTCACACCAACCAGCTTCGCTTGATCTATTTTTAAGATATATGGCTACATGGTGCAATCATGTTTATAAAAGGCACCTACAGATAAATATCATCAAATCTTTAATTCAGAACTTAGGTTTATAGTTGATGTTGTTTTTTTCAGCTACTAATATTAATTACACTTGAGAAGGTAAGATCGGTGATATCTTGAACCATAGCCCGTAGAGGATTTCTGATGAAAATTTTACCATCCTAGTACTAATACTATTGGCATAAACAAAAAAATATCCTAGGGTTAACTTGAATTATTACTACTATTAATTATACCTGCAAAGATAAGATCGCTAATATCTCGAAACCCCATAGCCCGTAGAGGATTTCTGATAAAAATTTGTCCACCTCCAGGACTAAGATCTCCGCTGACACCTTCTAGAATCTATTGGTATGAACAAAAATATTCTAGGATTAACTTGAATTATTACTTATACTAATTCACTTAGGGGAATTTCATAACATTTCTTATCCACATAAATACACAGTTGCACACATGCATCCACGCCTTAGGTAACGTTTGCTCAGCCACCAAGTAGCCCAGCTCAACACACCACAGGCACTCATACTAAAGTAAACAACTAACAACAAAATCAAGCTGACAAGTATTATAGCCCCGATATAAACTCGCTTAGGGCATTTCACATCATTACTTAAGCACACACATTCCACCCAAGCCTTGGTACAGGTAACGTAGCCCAATCCAACACGCGCCAGGACAGTCCTAGTCATAGTATCAGATATTCCCAGGAGGGGCATCTCAAGGTCAAATTGTAGCCTCCAAGACCAGATCAACTTAACCAGCAACCTGCACCAATAAAGCTTCCCACCCCTTCACAAATGTTTAGAGCTTCAGCCAGACGGTAGAAAAGGAATTCTCCAGCATACCCTGTGATGTATACCACTAAACGGAAGCCCCCCTCAGTGGCCCAGAACCCAGTCCAGAGCCAGAAAATAGTTTGAAATTTCCGGACACTTTTTGTATGGAAAAAGTGGGCCAGAACTGTCCTAGCTTATCTACTTAGGTTAGTAGCTTCTACATTCCAAAGATGCAAATTGTTTGCTTTTACATCCTGATGGATCGATGTGTGATGCATTTGTTCGCATTTTGCACATCGATATCTACTAGAACAATTCCTAATTGAATGTTTCCTTGGATAAGCAGTTGTAGCAAAGTCCGTTTACCTTGATGACCTTTTTCTGCCTTGAATATCCATCTTATGGAATCTTGTGCAGTTCTGAGGAGATGATCTTCATTACATGCTGAGCATTTTCACTGACTTGATTGTGTGTAATGCTTTCATTGTAGTTGGTTTTTGAGTGACATTTGGCTTGATTTGACTTGGGTGCCAGCGTCTCTGAAATTGCTTCTAAGATTTTCAATCGAGTGTCCAAAAATGTGAATAATTGTTCATAAGTTGGCAGCTCCTGTGACGCTCCTTGGTGTTCTTCCCACAATTTTAATGTTGCGAAAGGCAACTCTGTACTATGTACACAAGTAATACATCCCATGTCGCAGTATTCACTTGCAACCCCTTCAGTTGTGGTAGACACTCTTGTGTAGTGTCAACTAGTGCCTTTAATTCTACAGCTGTTTCTGAAGTTATTTTGGGTTGATTTGTCAAAAATCTTAAGCTGATGATTTACGAGAAACTTCTTATTCTCGTACCTTGCTTTCAATTTGTTCCATGCAGGTAGATAATCCTCATTTGTGATAGGAGTGTGACGTAGTAATTTCTCCGTATCACCTAGTAATGAGCATTTAAAATAGCACAATTTTTGAACATCCTTCAAAGTTTGTGTTGTTGTGTACTACGGCCGTGAATAAATCTTCAAATGAGCGCCAGCCGTCATAGTTACCATTATACTTTGGCAACATGATTTTTGGTAAGATGTTTTGTTGTTTTTTGTTGTTCCACACGATAGTGTGGAATCTGCCAACTCTGTTGTGGGATGAATCAAATCGTATAATTCTCCTATATATATGCAATATGTATTTCTATATTACAGTATGTGTCATCAGTGATATACTTTGGTTCATTTTTGGGCGGTGTCTCAATGATCAGCTCATTGATCAGCTGATCAATCTCCTCATATTCATCCCATGTTCGCCTGATCTCGCAGGGTTTTGCTTGGTACAAACCCTTTGAATGTTCTCTCTGTCAATGTTTTTTTGTCCATTGTCAATTGTTTGCTTCAGGGCGATTCCTTAAAGCTTGTTCCTTATTTAACAAACTTTTGAGTTCTGTAATTTTAAATTAATTAAGAGACTTGAGCAGCGAATAGTACAAATTCAAATCTCAAAAAACCTAACTAAATTTTAAATTAACAATTATCTTAATTGAATGAATTGCAGTCTAATTTTACTTCCTATGAATATAGCCTACAATAAATGAATCAAACGAATCCTGGATGGAACCACCAAAATGTTTGAAACCAGCGGAATTCATCAAAAACAAAAATATCTGAACTGCCCAATTTCTTCGTTCCTCTGTAGAACAGAACTTGTGCGCATTCATAAATTAACTCCGAGCCACGAAATCCTTATTTATCACCTGTAAAGATAAAAACCCCAGGTTGATTTTTCTTCAGCTTAAGCACTAGTCCAACTTCCTATAAGCTACTACTAGTGTAATCCTCTCTCTTACAAATAACCAACTGAAAGAAACTGAAAAAACTGCCACGTGTGGGCACAAAAAAATGAGTTTTCAATATGTTGTCACGACAATGATGCTTGCTGCCCGCTGTCAATCAACGTAGAAACTAAAATTCAATAACAAAGTTTAAGCACAATCACATGTAGGTGGCGGTAGTGTAGCGGTAACATTAAAGATATCGTTTGGTTGCTCATTTATCGCTGACTTCTATTCTCTAAACGATTTTTTGCTCTATAAAAAATCAATTACTAAATTAATTATTTCAAGCTAATCGAAGAACAAACCTGGAATTCTTTAATTCATTAAATCTATATCTAAGTTAATGATTATGAATTTTGCTCAAATTTCTTTCTGCTAATAAATAATTCAACTTATGCTTTAATTCTTTATCCTCCTTATTATTTTAACAAACTATTGCTGAAAGAGAAATATTAATTAAGATGCCAATTATGAATTAAAACTAACACGTAGTGTGAAGCTGACCTTAGAAAAGGCATATTTTGACACTGTGTATAGATTAATTAAATTGACTATATTCTGTATAAAAAATGCCTTATTCTTAGATAAATCTAAATTGTTTTGTGACTCCTATTTAGGTGTAACCAACTTCCAAAATAGCATGCGTTCACACTTTTACGGACAATCACCCTTTCCAATGATTTATATAGCTGAGACTAATTACATTGAAATTTGTTGTAACAAATGCAAAATACGCGCGTTGAAAAATTTACCAAAAAAAAAAAATTTGTAGAATATATTGAGAAAAATTGAAGAAAATGAAATAAAATTAAAGCGAATTAAAAAGGGAATTAAAAACAGAAAAAAATTATTATGCACAAAAACTGAAAATTAATTATTAATGTTGAAAAAATGAACTTTACTTTAAAACAAAGATGAACTATTTTTTAATCACTGAGACCTTGAAAATTTATTGCAAATCTGAAAGACTGTGACCTTTCGGCAGCTGTATCTCTTTTGCCAATTCGATGAAAAAGAAGAACGATTGACGAAATGACCCCCTTTTTATAGAGAAATTTGTTCCAGTTTTCTACATTTATAAAGGTATTCAAAATTTTCGCTGAAAATGACAAAAGACTGAAAATTTCTCACTGTCAAAAGATAGCAAATTAAATA
This sequence comes from Dioctria rufipes, assembly GCA_963924295.1. Lineage (NCBI taxonomy): Eukaryota > Metazoa > Arthropoda > Insecta > Diptera > Asilidae > Dioctria > Dioctria rufipes. Next base: position 6,723 of record CAWUPM010000979.1, read on the forward strand.
CTCTATATTTTGATAATTTTCTCTTGAAAATTAATTGTAAATTCCATCTTTTAATCAATTTTTGTAAATTTTGGAACATTTGTTATAAAAATCTCGATTCGCTACGTTTCATTTCATGTAGTAAATTTTTATGTCATTTCGTAATATTTGCTGTCTTCTTCCACTGTGAGTCTCTTTCGCACTCATTGTGGGAAATGTATTAATAGAAAATCGCGAATACCACGTTTCTCGCGTAGAATATCGCGAAACGAACGCGGCCATCGAAATCACGGTTCAATTCTACGTGATTTCGATATGTCAAACGTCGCGAAATTATGAAGTTCACGTTGTTTTGACAATGTCGCGCGCGAGTGTCAAGTTATTTTATTTGTAATTTTTAGTGGTTTTTTCAGGTAATTTCATCACTATGGATATTCTTTTTATATCATGTAAGCATAGTTATTAATCATTTCGTGAATTACGTGTGTACTTTGTAAATTCTACATGTTGTGGACAAGTGTCATGTAAGTATTTCCAGAGCATTTGGTACTCTATTTGTCCACAAACATTAGCAATAATTGTGTTGATTGTGTGATTTGGTACGTGAATTAATGTTTTATGTACTATTTCTTGCAAAAAACATTAATTCATATGCAATATCCTCAATTTCCACTTGCATGGATTTTGTTGTTGTAATAGGCATATGATACACGGTCATGATTTGACTTTGTGTACCTATGACCTTTTTCTTAGTTAATTAACAATAAGAAACATGTTTGATTCCATCTAATTCATTTTCTTTATTTCATTTCAGATATTCGTGGGAACCTTTTTCTACCTGTGAAGACTCCAGGTAGAGGTAATTTTTTTTATGTATATTTGTTTTTAAATCTTTACTGAGTTTTGTCTTTCTTTTACAGATGCACTGCGTTCGTAAATTGTATCTCAATAATCTTATGTCAATTTCTATAATTGACATTCACCGTTTGCAAATCACCACTTGCTGCGTGCTGCAACATAATGGTGGAAGGTAGTGTAGCGATTTAAACATATCATTGGTTATTCATTCATTTTCTTTAATTCTTCAAATTCAAGACTCTACAAATTTGAAAGTAATTTCAATGATTTCAAATCTATTTAACACAATTAACTTTTATATGAACTTGAACGACAAAAATTCTAATTTATCACACGAAATTCCATGAATTGGATAAACTCCTATGCGTTTTTTAATTCATCTGATTCTACGTTATGAGTCTTAATTTACCTTTATATGTTTACAGCTATATACCTCAAAATCCCTTAATTAATAGACACCTAATTATTCAAATGAACTTATTCTACGTTAAATTTTTATTGTCTTAGCATGGTTTGTCAAAGTTGACTAATTAGGCATATTTTTTACAAATGTCAGTCAACAATGAAAATTTACAATTTCAATTTTAATTGAACAAAAAATGTTTGTGAGAGAGAGCTTGTGGGGCTAATTAAAAGAAACTAAACCTTGATGTCACGTTATAATTTTTATTAGCACTTGTTCGGTACATAGGTGTTTGCAGACTGACTGGACTAGACAATAAACTTGCTCGCCCTAGCTGGAGATCTCAACAAACTGATAACAAATTTATGAAAAAAAACGGTAGTCAAAATTCTTTATCATGTTAACTAGTACTACCTTGTGTGTGTAATCATTGTACAAGTATATGGGTATTGCTTCTATATAATGCTAGGTAAAAATATTAGTGTAAAGTACATTAATACATGATAAGCTATAATAACTAAAAATTGATTCTCGAACATACTCCCCCAGTTAAGAGCGTCCTTAACTAGTATTAACAGGAAGCTTGGCAACTTTTACTGTAGGTCGTCTCATCTCTCCATTGGAAGTACGAATTGTAGCAACTCGAACAAGACCATTTGCGCCTGGATGGGTAGTGATAATTCGCCCCAGAAGCCACTTGGAAGGTGGAAGATTGTCATCCTTGATGATGACCACATCGCCTACTGAAAGATTAGGTTCTGCTCTCTGCCATTTTGGTCTATGTTGGAGGGCTGAGAGATATTCAACGTGCCACCTCTTCCAGAAATGCTGGTGCATGTGTTGAAGTAGCCGCCACCTGCCTAATAGAGATAGAGAACATTGATTAGTAGAAGGTTCTGGAATTGTAGTAAGCGGTTGCCCAATCAGAAAATGTGCTGGAGTTAGCACATCCAAATTCGAAACATCATCAGAGATTGCGGTGAGCGGTCTGGAGTTGAGAAGCCCTTCGATTTGAACCAGGAGTGTATTAAATTCCTCATACGTGAGATTCGTGCTGCCAATGACCTTGCGAAGGATACTCTTTACTGAGCGAACTCCAGCCTCCCAAATACCTCCAAAGTGCGGAGCTGAAGGCGGGTTGAAGTGCCATTCTATTCTGTTAGAGAGAAGGAAGTTAAAAATTTTCGAGTCTTTATAAATTGATGAAAGAAGCTTGTGGATTTCTTGCAGTTGTCGATTGGCACCTACAAAATTAGTACCATTATCTGTATATATGTGATTTGGTATTCCCCTTCTCGAAGAAAATCGCTTTAGACTGGCGATAAATGTGTCGGAGGTTAAATCTCCGGCCAATTCTAAATGAATTGCGCGCGTACTAAAGCAAATAAATAGCACAATATACGCTTTGGTGGTGCGCGCACCTCTTCCTCGGCGTGTCAGAATATAAATAGGGCCAGCATAATCTATACCCGTATTGGCAAAGTCTCTGTATGCTCCGACTCTGTGCGCTGGGAGATTCGCCATTAGTTGCTTCGTGCTAGTTGCGCGGTGTCTAACACATGTTGTACAGCGATTGATGTGTGCTTTTATTAATGACCGGCATGATAGTATCCAAAACCTGCGGCGAATTGTACTCAACAGGAGAGAAGTTCCGGCGTGAAAATATCTCTTGTGGAGATGCGAAATGAGATAATTGACAAAGATATGGGTTTTTGGTAGGATCACTGGGTGTTTTACATCATATGCTTGATTGCTGTACTCCAAACGTCCGCCAACACGAAGCGTGCCTGCTGAATCCAAGAACGGGGTTAATGTTATAATGCGGCTAGAAGACTGTATTTTACGATTTTGTTTTAGTAAGCAGATTTCTTTACTAAATGCTTCCGCTTGACACCATTGTATGCAGGAAGAAAGTGCCCTATCTTGATCCTTAGTTGAGATCCATGAAGTTCTTTTCTCTGGTGGGTCTTTACAATTCCTGGCGAATTGGAAACATCGGCTTAGAATGCGTAAAATCCTTGAGAGCGATGAATATCTATTGAAGACTAACGTTAAGATATCCTTATCCATATGTGTATGAAGATTAAAGATGAAACGCTCTCTGCGTTCTTCACTGACGGCGATTTCATTCTGTGCTGGGTTGTCAGACTTACAATTTATCTTCCAATTATCCTTTAACCAATTTGGGCCTTGCCACCATAATGTTGACTTAATGAGTTGGCTCGATAAGAGGCCGCGGGATGCGAGATCAGCTGGGTTATTTGATGATGTAACATGTTGCCATTGCTGTCGAGGAATGACTGATAGTATGGAAGACGTCCGGTTGCCAACGAAGCACTTCCATTTTCGTGGGTGATCTGATAGCCACGCTAAAACTACCGTTGAATCAGTCCAAGCATAACAATGCTGACTTTCGATGTTTAATGTGCGTTTTACAAAATCGAACAGCTTAGCTAGTAATGTTGCTGCACATAGCTCAAGTCGTGGGATGGATAATTGCTTGATAGGACATACCTTAGTTTTGGATGCAATAATATTCACTCCTATGTTACCTACGTCATCTTTAGATCTGCAATAGATGACGGCAGCATAAGCTACTTCTGACGCATCCGAAAATCCGTGCAATTCCATGGAACGCGATTTCGCAGGAATCCATCTTGGGATCCGTAGCTCTTGTAGACACACGAGATCGTTGCGAAGTTTATGGAATTCCTTACTAAGTTCTTGGCACTGATCATCCCAGTCAAAATTCTTTAGCCATAACTGTTGTAGGAGAATCTTAAATGTTATGGTTACTGGCGAGACTAAGCCTAGTGGATCGAATAGCTTACTAGACTCTGATAATATTGTTCTTTTTGTTCCAATGTCACATGTTGGGAGCGTTACAGCATACGTGAAGCAATCCAAGGTAGGAATCCATCTGAGGCCAAGTACCTTCAGTGTCTCTGACCTGTCATCAACCATCATTGCATTTTCACTGCTCATTTCTGAGGATGTTGTGCTTAAGAAGCTTGCTGAATTTGAATTCCATTTCCGGAGTGAAAATCCTCTTTGGTTAAGTAGCAAGGTAAGTTGATTAAAAAGTTCTACTGCTTCTTCTTCCGTTGCAGCTCCTCCTAGAAGATCATCAACGTAGAAGTTGTTGAGAACTGCTCTTTCTGCCAGTGGATATTGGCCTTGGAAGTCAATTGTGAGCTGCTTTAATGTTCTAGTAGCTAAATATGGCGCGGCTGACGTGCCATAAGTAACTGTAGTTAACCACAGATGTTGTACGTTTTCTACAGGACTTGATCTCCAGATGATCTGTTGGAAATTGCGATCTCTTCTATCCACAAGAATTTGTCGATACATTTTCTCGATGTCTGCGACTACAGCGATTTTAAATGATCTAAACGTGAGAAGTATTGGAGTCAGGTCCCTTTGAATCTTTGGCCCAACCATTAGTTTTTGGTTTAATGATACACCATTGGACGTTAGTGCTGAACCATTGAAGGCTACTCGAATTTTTGTTGTAGTACTCTCGGGTTTGATGACAGCATGGTGAGGTAGATATGCATGCTCGACATCTGTAAATCGTACTGTGGGGGGTATTGATTCCAAGTGATGTAAATCGCCATACTCTTTAATGAACGTTGAATATTCATTGAATAATTTTGGATCTTGCCTGAATCTTCGTTCCAGTGAGTGAAAACAAGATATGGCTCTGTTGATTGACTGTCCTAATAGAGGTGCATCTTGCTTAAATGGTAGTCGGACAACATAGCGCTTGCTGTCAGGATCAACATAATGTGTGGCCTCAAAATGCTCCTCGCATAGCCTTTCTTCTTCAGTGACTGGTCTGGCGTGGTTCGGTATCTCCTCTGTTTCCCAAAATTTGCGTAAACTTGAGTCTAGTGCAAGAAGATCAGCATGTAGTGAAATTATGTTCGAAGATTTATCTGATAGTGTGATTGGGCCTGATATAATATATCCAAAGATAGTGTTATGTAGTGATGGACGGTCCGGCGAACTGTTTATGCCTCCTTCTCGTAGGATGTGAAATAAATGATCAGCTCCTAAAATTAGGTCTATCCTGCGTGATTGATTAAACTTCGGATCTGCCAACTGATACCCTTGGACGAATGTCCAATCATTAATCTCGAATGATCTTGACGGTTGAGGTGTAGTAAGCTTGTCAAGAATGAATGCGTCTATAACAACATGTTGATTTTTTGAAATGCGTGAACTTAAGGACAGTGTGATCTTTCCCTTTGTTGTTCCTGCTTTGGTTGAAGATAATCCTTGAACTAGTACTTTTGCCTTTGTTCTTTGGAGTCCCAAGCGTTGTACAAATTCTTCGGATGCAAATGATGCTTGCGAGCCGGAATCAAGAAGAATTCTACACAGCTGGAATCTTCCAGAGGCATCTTGAACATGTACCACGGCAGTTGGAAGAAGCACTAACTTGCTTCTTCTGTCCTTGAAAACTGTATATACACTTACATCTGGTTCTGTGTCTGTGCGATTTGCAGAAACGTGAAATACAGACGAAGTGGGATTCAGACTACTAGCGGATGGACCTTGAGTATGTTGAACAATAGTGGAGGAACTTGGTCCATTTGCGACGTCATGTAAGCTTGAATGGTGTGCCTGCCTGCAATGATGACATCTAATCCTTGACTTACACTTCTTGGCAGAGTGCCCTGTACCAAGGCAATTGAAGCATAATGATTTAATTCCAACCAGCCTCCGTCGTTCTGAAGTATTCATAGTCTTGTATTTAGGACACTTGAATATTTGGTGAGACTGTTCGCAGATGATGCATTTTGTAGTTGTGTCAATGTGTAGATTTCGAATAGATTGTTGCGTTGCTCGTTTCCTGGAACTAGGATCGTATGCCTCAAGTGCATCGCATCGGGTGTTTAAAAACTCTATGAATGAATCAAACGTTGGAAATTCTGTTTCAGTAGTTTCTTCAGCCCATGCTTTCCGAGTATCTTGATCGACTTTACTTAATAGTAAATATATCAGCCATGGATGTCTATCAGAAGCTTCATCACCGAGAACATCTATGCCTCGAATTAATTGTGATGAGGTGTTAGCCAAACGCCTTAAATTTGCAGCGAAGCTGTGTGTCACATTGGGCTGATTGATGAAAGTTTGTATGTAGGCTGATGCGATTTGTTTCTTCTTATCGTATCGTTTCATAAGCTTATCCCAAGCTTCCTTGTAATTACCTTCTGTAATTTGGAGATGCTTAACAATTGAAGATGCTTCGCCTTTAAGTAGACTTTTAAGGTATTGTAGTTTATGAACAGATGATAGGTCGGATCGGTTATCGATGGACGATTCGAAAAGGTCCTTGAATGACGTCCAGTCTTTATAATCTCCGCTAAATGGAGGAATATCTGTCTTCGGAAGTTTTATTTGACTGGAAGAGGACGATGATGCGAATCCATCGAAAAATGCCTTCTGTTGCTCAACTAGTTTATCAACTGTCGTGTTTAGCTCTTCTCTGGTTTTTTCGTCATTTTGAACTTCAGCTATTCTTTTCTTAAGTGCTTGTCGCAGTGAAACCTTTATTTCCATATATTTATCTTCAAATGAGTCGTACTCAGATTCAACATCTTGCAGAGCTAGCGAATCATCGACGTCTTTAAATTCCTTAGCCAATTCCTAGAGTCTTTCCAATCAAGTTTCTAGATCTTCAATAGTTTTATTTTCAGGTATCTTGTCAGCAAAAGACTTTAATTTCGTTAAGGAACCCTTAACTCGACCGCGTTCTATGCGAAGCAATGCGGTGTCCATTGTTGTAATAAATTAGTTATTTAACTGAGAATAAATGTGTGCTATATATGTTCACTAACGCGATGTTATCGTTGCTTAATAACCGAATTAGTAATTGATTTGATATTATGTACTTAGTTTCATTCAATATGCTAGAAGTTATATCACTGAGTTATGTACCGATTAGTCTCTAATTTCTTATAACGATCGCGAACTTAGATCTTTAGTTGTCTTTGTCCGTACAGCTAACAACTAAACAGTTTACGTTCACTGTGGTTATTGACATGTGAGGGTGAATCTTGATAATTAATTTCAAAATGCTCACTATATATAAATGTAAATATATGTATATACTAAGAATAATCCTGGTAATTCAAGTTTTTTGTATCCGAGTCTCGGCCCTATCAATAATATAGCATATGGATACGTGTATACACTTAAAATTGCTCACGCGTAGGTTGTAATAATGTTCTGCAACTGTATGTATTGAAAATTATTAAACGCAAGAAAAACCGCACAGTTACCGAGATTATACTTGGTAAAATTCCAGAAAGTTTGTGTAGTTGTAAATATCTCGTAGAATATCATATATCTTTATGTGTGTGTTTATACACCACGTAATTGAATGTGCATAAAACAGATTATAGCTGTTTACCAAATTACCAAATTTAAAATCTTCGCATTCTTTAGCAACTAATTATACGTAAATACCATTTAATTGCTGTCTCGATTGAATAAGTCCTGATTTGACTGCAATCTTAGCAGCTAGAGATGATGTCAATCAGTTTGATCAGTTGTAAAACATACCGTTACAATTAATTTCATTAGTACAAAGTGATTGCATGCAATTTGCTTGCTTTTGTTAGTGGAAATAATGAAATTGTACTTATCTTGTGTCTTATTCCATAGGTTCAGGTGATTTGTTGTTGTCCGATGATTGAATCCCTGATGATATGTTCCTTGAGTCCGAATGTTATTTCACTTTCACTCAATTGCTTTAACTAAGAAATTCCACTAACAATTTAACACGCTGTTCACAAAATTTTTAAAGTTTATCAGTTCCCGGGTTTCGGCACCAAAAATGTTTGTGAGAGAGAGCTTGTGGGGCTAATTAAAAGAAACTAAACCTTGATGTCACGTTATAATTTTTATTAGCACTTGTTCGGTACATAGGTGTTTGCAGACTGACTGGACTAGACAATAAACTTGCTCGCCCTAGCTGGAGATCTCAATAAACTGATAACAAATTTATGAAAAAAAACGGTAGTCAAAATTCTTTATCATGTTAACTAGTACTACCTTGTGTGTGTAATCATTGTACAAGTATATGGGTATTGCTTCTATATAATGCTAGGTAAAAATATTAGTGTAAAGTACATTAATACATGATAAGCTATAATAACTAAAAATTGATTCTCGAACAAAAAAAATGTCTGAAATGGAATAAATTTTATAAACGGTTAGTGATCAATTTGTTTATGTTAATTTGCATACTATGTAATTATAACCCTTGTAGCATGCAATTACGTATGTCCCTTAACCTCAAATTGCTTGAAAGAAATGAATGAAATAATTACCTTCTTGATAAATATTGACAAATAAATTCTGTATGAAATTTTTACTTGTTGAATCCGTACAATACCAAATAATGGCCACGAAATTTGGTGCTCGAATTTTACTCCCAAAATTCCTAAGTGGAGCCGATGAACAAATTTGATACAAAAAAATTCTAAGTTCAAACCGAATAACAATTGAAACTTTAAAAAACTTGCATGTAAAAGTAGTCTATGAACAACTGGCATGTGTTAACTTTATGGCAACTCGAAAGAAAAAGAGATCGAATGAAGGAATGACACGCCTTTTATATACAGATTTGTTTTATTTTCACTATCCATAATGTAAAATTATCATATATTGGAATTTTGTGAATAAATTAAGATCTTTAATTATTGTTCGTATATGCCAAAATGAATTCTACATTTTTCCAATGTTTTCTATAAGGATTTAATATTAAATTTCTTCAATTAAATTGATTTTTACTAATTTTTGATCTACATTATCGACGCGCCATTTTTAGTTCATTCTAAATAATTCCTCTCTCGATTTTCCTGTTTTGTCTTGCTCGCACCTTGCCTCTCTTTCACACTAGTTAGTGTGAACATAAATAATTAAATTCGCGAATTACGCGAATTGCGTGATGATTTTGCCCCAATTTGACGTATTGCATATCATAGGAAATTGAAGTTTCGCCGTGTAATATTTACTTCGACCTGTCAAATGCGCGCGATGTGATTTTTAGTGCATTTTGTTAATTTAATAGTGTTTTGGGTGGTGTATTGCTGAATTTTCGTTGTTGGATACCATATACTACAGGTAGTGTACAAAATTTATTGTATTTATTGTGTTTTATTATTGTTTCTAAGGTTGGTGGACACCTGTGCAGGTGAGGTTGTTTTGGGTGCCTTTTCACCTGAAATATCCACCAACCTTCAGCATGCAGTCTACAATTGTCCTTATTAACGAATTTTATGTAGTTATTTCGTTGTGTCAGGTAAAATAATTGTATTTTTACTGCCTCATACGTATTTGTTTTGATTGTGGTTATGTGTAGTAAACCACTCTTAGATGTGCATTTATTGGGTCTTTATTGTTATATTTGTTCTTTGTAATTCAATGTTTATTTATATTTCGTCTGTTTTTTTCTTGTTTATTTTATATATTTTAATTCATCTCCTTTTCTTGTTTCATGTCATCGAGGGACTTTCGCAACTGTGGCATGCTCCAGGTGCTGGTAAGATGCCTTTTTATTCATTCTTTGAATGTAGTAAATTCTGGTTCTTTTCTTGCAGGTTGGTCGATCACGATTCGCAGATATCCTTCAAGTTTTCGATTTTCATGATCCACTCCAGAAGATCACCTTCTGCTGGATCAAATTCGGATATTAGATTGACTCCTTCATTATACCCCATACGAAATATTTTTTGTTCGTTTGTTCCCGAAGAATCACTACGCCTCTCAGTCTCGATATCGCTCCCCAATAGTAAAACCGAAAATTCCCTTTCGCACCTTTTTATCGCGTTCAAGTAAAGCCTTTTTCCCTTTTGAGCAGCCTAATCTCCAACTTTAGCAACTCCACCACAATCATTTTATCGCTGTTGCCTGGTGTAGGACCTATTTGTCTTAACATCGCAGAGTTAGCAGAATTGTCCACTATTTGTTCAGCGTTTGTTGCCAGCATGGTTGCAAATAAACTTGTACATATACACTGTAATCACTTATCAATATAAAATCAGTGAAACTATTATGATTAAATCTTAAGAACTAAAGTATTTCACTAATCTGAATAATTGATTTTCTTTTATACACTTCGCAGCGAATCAGCGGATTTACACTGTTTAAGTTAGCCAGGTAGATTCACCTACACTCACTAATGATGTTTTTAAGATTTCGCACAATGTGTATTAAAATTTAAACCTTGTTCATCTATTAATATAGTAGATCAAAACGGAAACACAGCAAAAGTTTTGTTCACCCCACACTTGAGTTGTAAAGAACACCTTTACTTTATTTAGTTTTATTCCGAATTCAAAGTCGTCACGATAAATTTCAAAGCACGTCAACTAGGCTTGTACCCTTACGATAGAATTTCTCATCAATCTATCAGTACCTCATTAACCAGGACCAGTCGTGCCCTTCTTTTCTTATATTCACTCCCATTGGTTAGTTACTCCCACTCAAATCAGACACGCAAATACCAGCATTAGACTACCACAACCGATTCTCAAGCCTAGTAGACAAATCCAGTCATGTCTATACATTCTGATCAGGAGGATTTCCCCGAACTCGTTTATGGAATGCCGCTCAAGGGCTTTACTTATGTTCATACCTGAACAAAAAATAATTTCTAAATCACGTTCCAATTTCACGTTCATGTTCACGTTTACTTTAATATTTCCTAATTGCCTTCCGATTTCTGAAATGCGAAAGAAATTGTGACTTTGCTTATTTTGTAGAACAGTTCTTCCAATCAAGTCAAAATTTAATCAAACGTAAGTTCACTTACTCATGTTCTTGCATCATTCAAAAATATATTTCACGAAAATATTTCCGCATGCATTGCCCCAATTTGGGTCAATGATTGCAAGGTAAACATGATGAAGTGAATTTACGATAATAGCAAAATTTATCATGTAAGCGTAAGAATTGTATTTAAGTTCTTGTATTAGCACAATAAAATCCAGTGTAAATTTACAATCAAAAATCGAAGTTCTTTCTATTCCAAAGTTAGTTACGCCCGCTTAGCAAGCACTTAAATAAGGTTTGAGTGTTTGTTACAACTTATATATCTCAACTTGAATATTGCTGTCGCCATAATTTATTATTACGGCAGGATATTCCTTTCGGGTTGCTTCATTTTATAACTCTTATCGCTGGAGTTTATTGTTATTTTATCAACATATTGCATCTTTGGTTTTAGCTTACTACAGAAAGATAATAACTGAAATTTTGAATTATGATTATCGACCCCTTTTAGGTATATAACAGGAATATACTGCTTTTCTTTTTATTTTGTACATCATAAGGCGACGGAGTTTTCTATATCAATTTGATTAAAAATAATAATGCTACAATTTTAGAGAGAGTTATAAATGTATATATAATTTATTGTTAGAAGTTGTACTTATCTGGAATGTTTGTTTCAAAAGCGAGATTCCGAGGTGCCGTTGGGCACCTTGTCCCGTTTCGTGGTTCGCGACTGAAAAAAAACTCCTGTTCTCTTCTTCGTTGGTTACAACAAGAAACACTGGGATAGATAATCGATACAATATACACAATTTTAAACACTTCCTTTTTAATATTTATTTTGTTTATCAGACGAGTCTTTGTTTGCTCCGCTTCAATGTAGGTTCACGTCTGTCTTCTGTTTTATATCCCAGATCAACTCGTTCTCGGCATTTGTTCGGGCTAAAGGATGCTATACTGCCTGCTGAATTGGCGCTGGAGTTCGCCGCATCAAGGAGCGCTGCGTGATCTCTTAGGCAGGCCGCACACACAAGTTTATCATATGGCATGACAATGGCATATCTAGCAAAATCACATCTAAGCTAGTTGCGTGCTTTTTAATGGTGCGCCGCACACAAATCTGGCGTGACAAAAGACATGCCAGATTAGCCACATGATTGTCACATGGCATGTTTTCTGGAGCTCACTTGGTGTAGCTTTTGTTGCGCATGTCAGACGTGATTTTTAATTTTCTAGTCTGTTTATGTGAAGTGTGAAAAAATGAAAAACGATCCAGAATATAATATTAAATTTGTTCAAATTGTTGAAAACTTTCCTGTCTTATACGACTATACCCAGAGTGAATACCATAATAAAATTTCTACGAAAAAGGCGTGGGAGGAAATAGCTTAATGAAACAAGTAAGTATATGTTTATTCAAATTGTTTATTAAAAAGGATTATTGCGGAGAGACCAATGATTGACAATTTTTGAAATACAACATTAATGATTGCCTGACTTGTTTTCCTTCTTCCGTTATTTGACGACACGTTCTTAGAAGCCTATCAGTCCTTAATTTGACTGTTTTATTCAAATCCGTTGCCCTAGTTAGTGAAATTATTCCCTCTTTTGACCGAATAATGTTATGAAGTACACACGACGCTTTCACGATAATATCAACTTGATCAGGATGGCATGATATTGGCACTTCGAACATTCGAAATTTAGATACAAGCATTCCAAAAGCACATTCTACTATTTTTCTAGCTCTGGAGAGCCTCTCGTTAAATAATTCTTGATGGCTTGTTAGCTTTTTCCCGGGAAATGGTCTCATGATGTTTTTCATTAGTGGGAACGCTTCATCGGCTACGGCTACGAAAAAGTATGGTAAATTTTCCAAACTCGCATTTTCAGCAAAGTTTAAATTTGAACTCTCGGGAATATCCAAAGCTGCAGCACCTAACGCTTTCCCAAAGTTTGACTCTGACAAAACCCTACCATCACTATTACGGCCTATATCTCCCACATCTATGCTTATGAAAAAACCGTCTGCATCGACTACGGCCATTAGTACTATAGAGCAGAAACCTTTATAACAGTAAAATGCTGATCCAGAGCGTGGTGATTTTTTAATTTGCCATCAATGCTTCCAATACAATGAGGCATTGCATGCAATTGCTCAAAAAGAGCTGAGATTCGAAGCCATTCTTATTTTTTTGGGTAGTGCCATATACTTTGGGCTTAATGTTTCCCAAATGATTTTGTATGTCCTTTTAATAATTGCACCAACAGTTGTTTCCCCTCTACAAAAATATATTGACAGTGCTCTAAAGTTACTCCCCGTTGCTAAATATCTGAAAAAAAACAAGAATTTTATGTACTTTACAAAAATGTTTGAACTGCATATAATGCTAAATATTTTTAGGCGAAGACTGCAGCGAGAAATGGAGAAATATACGAGGTAGTTTCCCATGGTTTTTGAAAGCGAAACCAGCTAGTGGTTCCGGTGCTTCTACAAAAAAATACTATTACTTATCGAAGTACATGGAATTTCTTCTCCCATATTTAAAGTCGAGAAAGCAAACGGGAAACGTGTTGCTTGAAATATCTGCATCAAAGGAAAATATCCTTGAGTCTAATGAATTAACGCAGAATGACTCGTCCTTAAGCCAAGACAACGAATTAATGACAAGCTGTGATATTCAAACGAACGACAGTTATATAATTATCAATGAAAGCAGCACCCAAATTCCAAACAAATCACCATCGTTCCAGCGACCGCAGAATAAAAAGAAAAAGGATGATGATTTTGACAAGTCATTCATTGAATTTCTACAAGCAAAAAAACAAAAAAAATGAAGAAAGATCATGTGGTCCTGATATGGATTTTCTTAAGTCATTATATCCAGATGTAGCAGCTCTACCCGGAAAGAAAAAAATGGAGTTCAAAATGTCTATTTTGAGTCTTTTGAATAAGCTTAAGTATGATGATGATAATTCCGAAACTGCTTCTCCGTCTGTTTTCTATAGTCCAGAACAGAATAATAGTAATCAAACATTTTTTATTGAGACATCTGCTCTTTGCATGGAACCTGAAGATGTTTCAACTTCTCTACAAAATAAAAATACTTAAGGCATTTCTAATTTGTGGAGTTCTCTAATTGTTTTGGTTTTTCTTTTTTTGTTTATGTTCAAGAAATTGTTTTGTTTGTTTTGAATGTTTTAGTTTGTTTTATCTTAAAAAAAATTGTTTTGCTTTTCGTTGTTAATAAATGCTTACCTTAATGTAATTACTAACTGCTCTTCCACACTAACTGCACAGCGCCACTTGGTATCCTTTTTTTTCAGTTTATGCTGCAACACGTTGACTAATTCCTTAAAAGTGGCTTTCGACATACGGAAGTAAGTTAAAAATTTCTCCTCATCTTCCAGATCATTCACTATATTAAATGAACTAAAAGGATGGGTTTTTAAATTATACGGATGTATCCAGAATCTCTTCTTGCGGTTTTGTTTAAGTTTTTTTAAGGCGACCGCGGCGATAATCACATCATCGTCCGAATCAGACGAAGACATTTTGAAAACTGATCAGACTAATTTCACAACATTGATACATGTGTGTGCGGCTAAATTATTCAATAACATTTGCAGAGGATATGCCATTGCCATGCCATATGATAAATGCCACTTGCGTGTGGGGCCTGCCTAAGATCTTGTTGGTCCCCGCTCAGACACACTGTTGAGCTTTCTTCATCAAAGTACTAGTGTACACTTGAGGCTTCAGCAGGCTTTTATCTTGATCGGGGGGGGAAACCTAAAGATTTTGCAATAATATCTAGTTAAATTGGCAAAAGTAGGCGATTATCTTTTGGGAATGAGTTATTTAAGCCATTTTTCCTGTATATGTTCACATGAATTACATTAACACGAATTGGTTTTAAAGGTAGCGATTTTGGCGTAAACCCCGACATCGGTTCCTTGAATTCTTTCACATAAATGAAAACAGGCGAAGAAGGTACTTGCTTTGAAAATTCATAGAATTCGATTGGTACGTCTTAAAAGGCTGTTTCCCGAGGCAAATGATGAAACAGGGATTACAAATTTCATGAGAAAATATTCATGTTACTTGGGGTTTTTATGAGAAATGTAGCTATTTTTATTAGCGAAAGACTGGCAGAAATTCCAGCATAAGAATGAACTTTAACAGGGCGGGTTTTGCCCGTTATAAATGAAATGTTGGGAAGAGTCAGAGGTTATCATAGCTAGAAGTGGTCGTGTTTACAATTTGTATTTAGGAATAGATAAAACGCGGCAGTCGATGGCGCACGATAGTTTTAGTTACACTATCTTAAACATTTTTGAAATGTAATTACTTTAGACTTTATTAAAAAAATTAAAACTCTTTTTCTAATAAGTGTACGAAAATACCTTTTTCTGAACTTTTGACATTCACTGCATAGTCATAGTTTCATTGTATTACACAAATTATTGCAAATATTCGCTGCTATATTTTGTCGAAAAACCTATTTATTAAATGAAAAAAACTTTGAAAAAAAGAATTCTTTGCATAAGAGGGCGTTTCATATTGGCAGTACGGCTTTATTTTGTACCAAAAATTAGTGATACCTTATATTTTAAAGGCTTGTAGGGGAATGTATTAAGTGCTTACCTCTGTTTAATTCACTGAAATATTTTAGTTTATTATGCTACATTGAAAAATTAAAATCCACTGGCAATTTCCGATCTTTGGAAAAGTGGAGTTTATGCGGCACATTGACCATTGCGAGTCCTTATTATGCTATCCAGTTATCATGCAGATGGACAGGAACTACAAACAGACACGTAGAATCTATAGGTATTTTGCGTAAATGTCTAGTTTGCCGTATTATTTCAATACGTTATAAACGGAATGAAAATTTAGTACAGCTTATTAATAACATTAACGTTATAAAAGGGATTAAAACTATTTGGAGGATTCGTTATGTTTCTAGTAAATATTTGAAAAATTGAATGTGTCACAAACAACTCCAAATTAGTTTACGGTAAGAATTCCATAAGTGCAAGCAATACAATGACTACGAAAAAGTAGAATAGCTTTTACTCGACCGTAAAATTAAGATTTTCTGTAAAGTTGAGCATGCAAATGTATTCACTGTGACGGTAAAAAAGTTAATAAGGTAGGAGGGCAGAGAAAAGAAAGAAATATTTGGAGAGAAATGCATTTGCATTAAAAGTGAGGAGCCGTAAAACTTGAAAAAGGCGACTAAGACAACTCCTCCAAGATAATGCAAGAAGCTCGTCGACCATAAACCGATCCGACACTATACTCGAGAAGAAAAATAGAATACCCAGGCATGTTGCTGAAATGCAAAATTGTTGACGGCGACCACTTGCAGTAACGTAATAGTCGCAAAATAAATTCAGCAAGAAGTAAGAGGGCAGCCATAAACATGGAACGATTTCATTAATTTATTTTTTTTGCATTTTCCGGTTTTCTACGTGCTATCATATGCACCCTGAACTTCTTAACTGGATTAGATGTGCATCTTTAATGGGCTGCAATCGTAAACATTATTATTTTTACTACGGCTACGTATGAGTTCTGAAATTTTCCTTGTATTTCATAGCAACAGTCCCTGAACAGCACGTAAACTCCGAAAATCATTTCTATCTGAAAAGACATCACAGGACAATTTTTGCAGAAAACAACTTCAAATCGAAGCAATTATTTCATTTTATTAAAAAAAGCACGTATTTCTTTTCTATGATGGATCGATTATTCAGCATCAATAACACACTCGGTCTGAACTGAGCTCTATACTACAAAGTAGGAACCTTCTATAAGTTTTTATACCCCAGATGAAATCTACAGGATATACTAAATCTGTCATTCCGTTTGTAAAACCTCGAAATAATGATGATAGAGCAAAATGGGTTGGACACCCACGCCTAATATTAAAAGTTACTGCCCGATTCTACATAAGAGACTTTTCAGACATTTTAGCACAATTAGTATGGTACATACATTTTTGTGGAGAAATATTAACTTTAAGAGGTTAAGAGGGTTTGGAGAATCTTTCAGTCAACCAGCTAATAAAGACGTTTACTTTTCAAGAAGGAAGAAGAAGAAGTAACGTTTTTGGCAAGGTGATGATGGCAATATTACCAACGCACATGTATCTATAATTGTGTGCGTCTTTTATCAAGTTACAATTATCGATATAAATATAATTTTGTACACGGACTTTAAAAAAAAAGTAAAATTAGGTTGGAAATGAGACAAATCGAGTAACTCCTTCGTGGGGTTGCCATACAAAAACTTCGTTTTCCACTGAATATTTGGACACTGTCTGAAAGCGCGACAATATAGGGAGCTGTAATTTGCTGCAAGATGTTCTTATAGTATTAGAAAAAAAAATCCAAAAATCGTTATTACCGTTTTTCTGTCCGACGAACCATTTTAGAAATATACACGAAAAATCACTTCAAGAATCAAAATTCAACAGATGGGTGACCATACGAAATTTCATACGCGCATTTATCTAGAGTATCATAAGAATTGATCTTAGAACAATTCTAGCCTTTCTACTTGTTTAGATTTAATTCAACTAATTTCATTTCTTTTTAAATTCAATACTTCCACAATATTCAACAAAAAATCAACAACTTGAACAAATCGATCAATAAAATTTAAATTAAATTCAATATTTCTTCTAGATAAGGATCAACATATTCGTTACTCTATTAAAAGAATACACTAATAGTATTAAGTAAATGGCCATTCTCCAACTGTTATATTCAAATTTGATGACAAATTGAGTATGAAATTCCAGCAAACAGAATGAGTGATAACATAGAGGTGTCGGTAATGATATCCATTGTGCTTACTGTAAAAATAACCGAATTTGATATATCATCAATTTACGAAAAATGTTGACTTATCATTCAATTCCATTGCTGTTATTTTGTACTCTACATAAAAACACAAATACAGCTTTTGCTATTACTATTTTTAAACTCTTGAATTAATATAAAAGAAAATTAAATTTCTAAAATTTTAGATTGAGAGTTTGAGATTCTTCGATTAATTTCTTAAAATACGTTTATCTATGTTATTGGTGAATTACTTAAATAGAATAACGAATACTTTGAACTATATCTAGAAGAGTGTTGAATTGCTGAATTTTTCATTCAATAAATTTTCAAGTATATGGGTGTCGGTCTTGCTTTCGATTTATTTAAATGTTTCCAGAGCTAATAATTTCGTAGCATTTTTAAATAACTTTTATTTTCTCATTAAATAACTTTGTGAATAAGGCGACGTTTATCGCGGAAATGTGAAACTTAAAACTTTAGGAACAGGTCAGAGGTAAGACCAGTCGCCCAGAAAGCGGCACGTCCCGGCTTCAAAATCCAGGTGAGGCGATTGTTTTCCTTCTCGTATTTAATAATTTCATATCAAATCGTAAACACAAAATGTTTTTCTAAAAATTCTTCTGTATAAAAGTAAGACAACCAAAAATGTACTTTAACCGAATACGAAACACAAGTCTGTCAGCATCATTGATTATAAAGTATATTGCGTGTATAAGAGTGTTTTTTCCTCATATAATTCACACCCAGAATTTATTTCTGAGTTTATATGAGAAGAGATCAGTTTGATCTATTTTCAAGCGTCTGCAGCAGGCAGAAAACCAAGCTGCACCGATGAGTGTAAGGTTTTCTGCTGACACGAAACGCTTCTTCTTCTTCCTTTTCTTTTTTATTTTTCAGCCCACTGCGTGGCGTATACAGGTTCGATTCGCTTGGAATGAATCTGTTTCTTTAAAATTTTTTAAATTTTTTAATAAATAAAAAAATTATTTTTTCTCTATTTTCTCAAACTTTTCATTTCTTTCTTCTTTTTTCATTTTTTCATTTGTTTTTCAAATCACACAATTTCACTATTTGGGACCTGTTGATGAGTCAAACCAAGACATGAAATTTGTCACCAAAAATTAATGGGTTGTGTGATGAAATAACAAATTAGAACATTTCTCAGCTTTTGCTATATACCGAAGAATCCCAAAAAATTCTTTCTTGAACAAAATTCAGTTTAACCCGGTAAAAAGTCCAAACGTAATCTGTTTATTTTTCCTCCTGGGCTTGTATAGGAGTGTTTTTTCCTCATATAATTCACACCCAGAATTTATTTCTGAGTTTATATGAGAAGAGATCAGTTTGATCTATTTTCAAGCGTCTGCAGCAGGCAGAAAACCAAGCTGCACCGATGAGTGTAAGGTTTTCTGCTGACACGAAACGCTTCTTCTTCTTCCTTTTCTTTTTTATTTTTCAACCCACTGCGTGGCGTATACAGGTTCGATTCGCTTCGAATGAATCTGTTTCTTTAAAATTTTTTAAATTTTTTTAATAAATAAAAAAATTGTTTTTTCTATTTTCTCAAACTTTTCATTTCTTTCTTCTTTTTTCATTTTTTCATTTGTTTTTCAAATCACACAATTTCGCTATTTGTGACCTGTTGATGAGTCGAACCAAGACTTGAAACTTGTCACCAAAAAATTAATGGGTTGTGTGATGAAATAACAAATTAGAACATTTCTCAGCTTTTGCTATATACCGGAGAATCCCAAAAAATTCTTTCTTGAACAAAATTAAGTTTAACCCGGTAAAAAGTCCAAACGTAATCTGTTTATTTTTCCTCCTGGGCTTGTATAGGAGTGTTTTTTCCTCATATAATTCACACCCAGCATTTATTTCTGAGTTTATATGAGAAGAGATCAGTTTGATCTATTTTCAAGCGTCTGCAGCAGGCAGAAAACCAAGCTGCACCGATGAGTGTAAGGTTTTCTGCTGACACGAAACGCTTCTTCTTCTTCCTTTTCTTTTTTATTTTTCAACCCACTGCGTGGCGTATACAGGTTCGATTCGCTTCGAATGAATCTGTTTCTTTAAAATTTTTTAAATTTTTTAATAAATAAAAAAACTGTTTTTTTCTATTTTCTCAAACTTTTCATTTCTTTCATCTTTTTTCATTTTTTCATTTGTTTTTCAAATCACACAATTTCACTATTTGGGACCTGTTGATGAGTCAAACCAAGACATGAAATTTGTCACCAAAAATTAATGGGTTGTGTGATGAAATAACAAATTAGAACATTTTTTAGCTTTTGCTATATACCGGAGAATCCCAAAAAATTCTTTCTTGAATAAAATTAAGTTTAACCCGGTAAAAAGTCCAAACGTAATTTGTTTATAGAATAGAAAGAAATATGACGAGTTTTTGTTTAATTGACTTCTCCTTGGTTATTTATTCGTAATTTGAGCTGAGGTATGAATGTTTTTCAGTAATATGCAAGTTATTTGTCACTTTGACTTTAATCAAATTGTGAGATCTGAGCCCAAGCGAAGACGGTACCGGTTTTAAAGGATAACTCAACTTTAATAAATCCAAATATAAAATTCTTTTTTTCAATATATTACTTAAAACTATTTCACAAAATTCAATTCCTTAACCTACTACTGTAATTCATTTACTTATAGAAGTTTCTGTGCTGCACGTCTAAGCACGGTAGCAGTAACAGAAATAAATAATTTGGCAGAAGTTTGTTTCTGCAGCAGGAGTAAGTGCCTGCTTAAATAAGGGTTAGAATGAAGCAGAAGTTAATTTCTGCAGCAGGAGTAAATTCCAGCTTAGATGTAGGGTGGAAGTGAAGCAGAAGTAAACTTCTGCAGATGGAGTAAGTTCCTATTTAGGCGTGAGATAGTTTTAACGGAGAAATGTGAGAGTCTTTCAGCGGTAAATGAAAACTGATGAAGGGAGAAACGCTCAAGCGATGTTGTCATCAAAGGTATACCATATGTTGATTGTGAAAATCCCATAGAATATGCACACAAAATCTGCTCTTTGATTGGACATAATCCAGTTCACTTAAACGATGCTTTTCGTATTGGTTTTCGTTCGAATACAGATGGTAATTATAATAGCCATTCTTCCATTATTTTAAAACTTTCATCTGTTGCCGATAAAAAGGCCTTCTTATTCGTTATCGTGTGGAGCGCATCTCTCTAGTGCTAAATGGAATCAGTAATGGATTTATATCGAATTGCCGAGTATACTGCTTTGAGAGCTTGTCTAAAACAGCAATAGAATTTTACTACGTGCTCTTGATTTGCATCGAGAAGGCGTGCTGCTTGCTGTGCATACCAGAAATGGATTTTCCTACGTAAGGAAGCCCGGTACCCTTTCATGGCTAAAGCTTACCAATTTAGAATAACTTAATTGAACGGCCAATGGTACTTTGGGAGTATGCTGATGTATGAAGACTATATTATTTTATCGATTTGTTTAATTTTCATATAGTAATTCTATTTTAATTTTATTTTCGTTTTTTCTTTAATCTTTTTTATATTTACTGCTAGCTTGTTCAATTAATTTTTATTAAAGTAACTGCTTAGTTTTATAACAACATTTCGTTGTTCTAATAATAATAGAGACGAAAATTTGATGCCATAGTAAAAAAGAAATAACCTTGGAAACAAAAACAACTAGAGCTGTCCTAAATTCAATTCTCTAAAGCAAAACAATAAACAAAGAAATAAATACTTAACGCAATGAACTCTGTCCTAAATTGAAATGATCAGCTATAGGTTTGAAAGGTTTAAAAATTATCAAAGTATATGTTAAAGTAGTGTAACTAAATCAAGATGTAATTAGTTAATAGGATTTTTAAGGTAAAATGTATATGTAAAATTTTTAATAACATAAGATGTACATGTAGAATGGAAAGAGGTTCAAGTGCCTGATAAAATATTGGTAAAATAATATCGAGAATCACCAAGTTTATGAACGATACAATATATATTGATGCAACCCATGCACCACAAAACTACTCAAGCATTCGCTTAGGCTGTCCAACGTAATGGAACTGAATTCATCCATATTCGTGAACTCGATGGAAAAGTGAAGCGTTTCCGTTTTTTGGTGTTTCGACCTGGTGCTGAAGAAAAGTAAAAAAAAAAAAAACAGCAGAAAAGATAATTTTTAAAGAAATTAAGAATCAATCCAACTACAGCTTTAATCTAAGAAGAAGGACGCAGAGAAATTATAAAAAGCTGAATAACGAAGTATTGCTAGATAAAAAAAAAATGTGACTACGAAAGGAAACCAATGGAGAGAACGAGGGTCCCGCTGAACTAAAACGCTGCAGCAACAACATTATTTAGGAGAAAAATGTAAGTTTAGGATAAGGTAGACAGGGCAATTAGCTAGGAAAAAACAAGAAAAAAAAAACAAATGAAATAATTACTTGGATAAGAAAAAATTAGAATTTTGAATTTCAAGAACCCGAGGTTATAATAAAACTGGGGCTCAACCGGGATCCGATCATTTCATTTTAGAACAGTGATATAACTAGATAAATCTAAATTTCTAAATCTAACTAAACAAAATAATTGAATAGTTAACATGAACATGAACAAAGCTTTCAATTCAATTCAACACGTTGTCGCATATATTCAAGCATTTAACAAAAAAAAAAAAAATCTGAATCTAAGTAAACAAAATAATTGATTAGTTAACATGCACATGAACAAAGCTTTCAATTCAATTCAACACGTTGTCGCATGATATTCAAGCATTTAACAAATGACGTGATAATAATTACGCGAGCAATGACATCGGGTCATTATGACCCGGATTATATCGTCAAATTATCACAAAATTAAAAGAGTTACCTTAATTGTAATAAGTATTTATTTAATAAGGGTTCTTTCTATATGTGGTAAAATAAAGATAATGTTATAGTTTGTGAGCCGTGCTCTGGGATGGAGAGCCCAAAACTCGTCTTTAGTAAAGGAATTAAAATTTTCGATGGTAGAAATGAGAACTACACTTCTGTTATTTTTGAGATTATAATATATTTAGTTCGTAATAGGAATTGATACACTAGAAATTAAATTCACTGAACAGGAATTAGTAAAAGAAATTTTAAGCCACTGCGTTTTTGATGCGGAAATAACAATTTTTGTTATATTAGAACTTATAATTCACTGCTTTTTTTTATATAGATCTATCAATTTTATTAAATTATAAATTATAATTCAGACTAGGGATTAGTAAAAGAAATTTTAATCCACTGCGTTTTTAATGCGGATATAACAATTTTTGTTATATTACAGCTTATAATTCACTGCTTTTTTTATATAGAACTATCAATTTTGTTAAATTAGAAATTATAATTCAGACTAGGAATTAGTAAAAGAAATTTTAATCCACTGCGTTTTTGATGCGGATATAACAATTTTTGTTATATTAGAGCTTATAATTCACTGCTTTTTTGATATAGAACTATCAATTTTGTTAAATTAGAAATTATAATTCAGACTAGGAATTAGTAAAAGAAATTTTAATCCACTGCGTTTTTGATGCGGATATAACAATTTTTGTTATATTAGAGCTTATAATTCACTGCTTTTTTGATATAGAACTATCAATTTTGTTAAATTAGAAATTATGATTCAGACTAGGAATTAGTAAAAGAAATTTTAATCCACTGCGTTTTTGATGCGGATATAACAATTTTTGTTATATTAGAACTTATAATTCACTGCTTTTTTTTATATAGATCTATCAATTTTATTAAATTATAAATTATAATTCAGACTAGGGATTAGTAAAAGAAATTTTAATCCACTGCGTTTTTAATGCGGATATAACAATTTTTGTTATATTAGAGCTTATAATTCACTGCTTTTTTGATATAGAACTATCAATTTTGTTAAATTAGAAATTATAATTCAGACTAGGAATTAGTAAAAGAAATTTTAATCCACTGCGTTTTTGATGCGGATATAACAATTTTTGTTATATTAGAGCTTATAATTCACTGCTTTTTTGATATAGAACTATCAATTTTGTTAAATTAGAAATTATGATTCAGACTAGGAATTAGTAAAAGAAATTTTAATCCACTGCGTTTTTGATGCGGATATAACAATTTTTGTTATATTAGAGCTTATAATTCACTGCTTTTTTGATATAGAACTATCAATTTTGTTAAATTAGAAATTATAATTCAGACTAGGAATTAGTAAAAGAAATTTTAATCCACTGCGTTTTTGATGCGGATATAACAATTTTTGTTATATTAGAGCTTATAATTCACTGCTTTTTTGATATAGAACTATCAATTTTGTTAAATTAGAAATTATAATTCAGACTAGGAATTAGTAAAAGAAATTTTAATCCACTGCGTTTTTGATGCGGATATAACAATTTTTGTTATATTAGAGCTTATAATTCACTGCTTTTTTGATATAGAACTATCAATTTTGTTAAATTAGAAATTATAATTCAGACTAGGAATTAGTAAAAGAAATTTTAATCCACTGCGTTTTTGATGCGGATATAACAATTTTTGTTATATTAGAGCTTATAATTCACTGCTTTTTTGATATAGAACTATCAATTTTGTTAAATTAGAAATTATAATTCAGACTCCACGGTTAAAAAGAAAACTCCCCGATCTTGTCTTTACTTGACGGATTAAAGAAACACACTCCTCGAGGATTGGGCTCGCCGGCCCCAGGTGCCCATGAAAGCTTCTTTTTCTTCTTATCACTTTCCCACGACGTGAAAAATCGTACGTGGGAATGTACAAAAAATATAGACACAGTGCATATGCATGAAATCTGATATGCATTTGTGTCTAGAAAAAGTAATATCTTTAGGTGACAAGAATAATCATGTGTATGTATGTACATACGATTAAGTTTTATGAATTTAGGAAAAAGAAAATATGTATGTATAGTACATGCAGATAATTTAGCAGAAAAGCTGTATGTAGGTATGTACATAGTACTGCATGTAGGTAAGTATACATGCCGTGTGAACGGAATGTATGACTGATAACAAAATGCAATTTATGCTAAATTGCATTTTGTTGCAGTACGTAAATGCATTTTTAAATGCAAATGAAATTTAAATGAAATTTTAAATGAATTTTATTTTTCAGGGTCAAATTGTAGTACGCCAATATATTGCATAGGGCAAGATATTGGCGTATTGGTTTTATTGTTGTGATTCGGGGTATAGGCACCTGGGTCACAACATCCCTCCCCCCTGGGGAAAAGAAAGTTTTATTCTTTTTAAGAAGAAAAACTTTCTTTCAAATAACCAAATTCATTATTCATATACTAAAATAAAATAGTATGTAGCTTATTATAAATAATTACAAAATTCTAGATTTACTATATATTAAAAAATAATTAAAATATTTAAATTAAAACTGTTTGCATCACTAATTATATGTAATTACAAGATATCCTGTTTTTTTTTTTTTTTGTTATATAGTACCTAATTAATAGTGGAGTTATGTTTAACAAGCAATATTTTTTATTTAATTTCCTTATTTTATTTGCATAGGCTTTTTTTTACTATATTTATTTATTTTATTTCCTTTATTGTATTATATATAAAAAAAAATAAAAACTATGTTGTAAATAAAAACTATGTTTATTTTTATTTCTCTTTAGTTTGCTTTTTTTTTTTATATATATAGATATAGATATTACTACATTATTAACTATTTTAACTTTTATTTATTTATTAATTTCTACCAGAAAAGAAAAAAAAAATTAGTCCTTATTGTAAGGGCTATTTTCCACACAGGGAAAGAAAAATTTTCTATTTTTCTTTTGAATTTTTTTTTTTTTTTCTTATGTAAAAAAAAAACTTTTGTCTATTCCTTCTAATTTTTATTTATTGGTTAGTTTCTGTCAGAAACGAAAAATATTAATCCTATTTAATGAAAAAAAGGTAAAAATTGATATTTCACAAAAGAAAATAATTTTGGCATCTTCAAAAATGTTTATGATTTTTGGGGTAGGTGATAAATGGGAAAGGTTGCTTTGTCAGTTTTTTGTTCGTTATAGTTTGTTTTGTCCCTGTTTGTATTAATGAGCAATTGCAATTTTTGTTTTTGTTTTTCTTCTAATAAGCTGATCCTCTATTAATCACCATATACTGGTCGCTTGGCCTCACTTCTTTTCCATTGTTGTTGTCTAGATAAGATTCTGGTGACCTAGTCATTTTGGTTTTAATTCTGTTGCGAGTTGCTTTTATCTGAAGATTTTAAAGTGAATATAATATTGTGTGGGATGCTGGTATGTGAAGGGATTTTTTTTGTTATGTTTCTGTTTTGTATTTTGTTTGTAATTGCCTGCTTTATTTTGGATAGAATTGGAGTCTGTTCTCATTTTCAAAATGATTTTCATTCAAGAGGTTGGTCGGGAAATTTACCGTGTGCCGGCGTATTTTTGTGTCCGGGTCACCGGGGTGTATGTGCTCCATGTTTTCCCTGGATGGAGGGGCCCCTTCGGATGGTGTGGCACGCCAATGGCCGGTGGAGTTTGCCTATTTGGGGTGGCCCACCCATTTCTGACATGTACCATAACTGTCAGTTTGTACTGTATCCGGACTACGAGATGGGAGTCTCTTTTCTAGGTGAGTAATTGTGTTTGACTGTTATTTTACAGAACTTCGGATGTTGTGTGATATTTGGTTATATTGCTTGTTTTTTTTTTTATTTATATAGGCGGATATGCCGTGCTCGTTGGAGAGTCCTTCCCGCTTCCAATATATCCTTGGATGTCTGGTTCCTCTACTACGGCCGATTGGGACGCTCAGGATAGTTATTAATATCAAAAAAAAAATTTTCTTTATATATGTAGGTCTAAGTTTTATAATGTTTTACTTCTATTTTTTCAATATATATACATTTTACTTTATTTTTTGTTTTAAATGGTTGTTGTTCAAATCGTTTATAGTTTTTTTTTTTCTTCCTCTTCTTCTTTTTGTTAACTGTGATGGGTCTCCGTATATTTTGCTTTTGTTTTGCTTTCCGTTCGGGGCATTGATTTCATGGATTTTTTTTTATATATATTGAGCGTCTTGGCTCTTTTGTTTTTCATAGTGATAGTTCTCTGTTTACAACTGTTCTGTTTTGTAATGTCTGTATTTTCTATAAAAGAAGTCCTTGTGCTCGAAACTATTATGTCCATTGGGAGCGTGAGTCTACGAGATATACGATAATATATAGTACATACACATATTTAAATATGTCTAAATTAATTGAAGGAACTCTCTGCAGTTTTTCTTCTGGGGGCTGGAGTTATATTGAAGTTCGACTTTCTTAGTGCCGCAGTAGGCACATTTTCTAGTTGATGTTGAGCGGATATTTCGTTTGATTTGGGATCTTTTGGTCTGTATTTAATGTACAGATATATAATTAGAATGGTTATTATTAATGCTAATGTTGAATATGATAGCGCATAGTGGTGGACATGGTGTTTGTTTATAGGATTTAGGGAATTTGATTCTTGTTCTTTTTGAAGGTGGATGGATTTTAAAATTTCATCGAAGTCCATGTTGTTTGTGATATTTAAAGGATTTGTTCTTCTGTACGTTTCCATAGAGGGAAGCGTCATATTTTCGATTATGTTGGAAATGTTTGTTGTTGGGATGAAATGGGAGTTAAATTTTGATATTTTTACGTTATGTCCGTGCAAGATAAATTCTTTGCTGCGGACATAACAACCTGGGTAGATAAATATTGTTCCGGTTCCCTGTAGGGTTTCCGAACTAATTGAATCTTCGCAAACGATATCTATATGGAAAGGTTTTTTGAGGGAGAAAAGCCATGCATTTTGCTGTGATAATTGTGTTATATAGTAGCTCTGTTTTGAAGTCAAAATCTTACATTTTGATGTAATAGGTTCCTTTTTTATTAGATTGATTTCACATTGATTTACTCTATTGTTTGTATTTAAGATGGGTGATGAAATTTTACAATAAAAGTGTGTATGATCCAGCGTTGCGCAATTGTGGACTTCCTGTAGTGTTAATTCGATGTAATGATCACGATTGTAATCAATTAATATATATTCCTTTAATGGTTCAATATATATGAATGAACCGTTTAGGATTGTCGGTAATGGCATTGCCTTGAGAATTTGGTAGGGTTCTTTAAAAGGAAGTGGGATTCGAAGTTCTATAATTATTTTGTTGTTGAAAACATTTGCAGATATTGTGCTTAATTTGTAGATTTGTGAAAATATATTGTCTCTTGAATTTATGGGAAGCATTATTGAACTCGGCAGCTCCTGCCTAATTTTTGATAAAATTTTTTCAATCTTATTAGGTGATACTAGTGTAGGGTGAAATTTTCCATGTTTGGAGTCAATTAAAAGATCTATTAATTCCGACTGTGTATTTTGATATCTGAATGCCATTAGTGAAACAAGGGAGATTAATGATTCTAATTCAATGGATATTTGATTATCCAGTGTTCTATTTACCATTAGCGATGTAGATATTTGAATCGAAATTAGTTTTTTATGCATATTCAGGAATTCCTTTTCAATTGCGGCCTTGGTTTATTAAAAATTTGAGCTGTTGCTTCTATTATCGCGGTTGGGCTTTTCATGAGGGAAAGGAGGGAATTTTGGTTTAAAGTGAGGTTGTGAATTTGTTCATCATATAGCTTGGCATCATCTTCATCTAATGTGCCGAAAAGAGCTTTGGAAATTGATCCTATTACATTTAAAAGTGCTCTTTGGTTTCTGCTTTGAGTTATTAGGAGCATATTTTTATATTCTATATTTGCTATGATAAGGTTTATCTGTAGCAACGTACCGTTACAAGTGTGTGCCATTGCTGAATTCCCTTCCAATTTCTTGCAGATAGCCGTAATTTGCTCCGTGATGAATTTGATGTTCCTGAATTCTGACTTGAAGTTTTCTAGATCGTAGTAGGTAACGATCTTCCACTCGTTGGTGTAGAAATTGGCTCTGCCAATTTCTTCGAAGTAAATGCCTGCGCTGGCATTTATTTGCTTTATTTCCATCCCTGAGCCGGAGACGAAAGGGATGCAGATTAAAAGGAATACTATTCGCATCATCGTGAGAACCTGGAATAGGATATTGTTTTAATCATTTGCGATGATTTTGAAGTAGATGAAGTTTTGTACTAGTCCGAAAAAGTTTTAAGTCATTATTGTGGACCCTTTTGTTTTTATTATTTATTTTCACAGTGGAGTTCTCAGAAGAATTGATTTCTACAATCACATAGGGACCTGTCCAGAGTGGTGAGAATTTGTTATCTCTTACTCTGCTTTTTATTAAGACTTTGTCCCCAATATCGAAGGATTTTGGAACTGTGTTTTTGTCATAATGGAGTTTTGATTTCTCTTTGTTGGCCATGGCTATGTCTTTCGCAATTTTATAGTTGTGTTGTAGACGTGCTTTTAACTCGTTTGCATAATTATCGTAATTATAGCAAACGGTCGGAGACGATTTTAGGTTATTTGGGATTTCGGCTGGGTATCCGTACAGGAATTCGCGGGGAGTATAATTTGTACTCGAGTGAGGTGTGGTATTGTAGACAAACATGGCATATGGAATCCATGTATCCCAGTCTTGAGGATCTTTCGCTACATAAGATCTGAGGTATTCTGCTAAAGTTCTATGACTTCTCTCCAATGCACCATTTGTTTGAGGGTGATATGGAGTAGTTTTGAGCTTTTTGATCTTTAGCAGTTTAGATACCTCGGCGAACATGCCACCTATGAGGTTAGATCCCTGATCTGTTAGGATACTTTCTGGAATACCATGTCGACAAACTATTGTTGTCGTGAAGGCTTCCGCTAATGTCTTAGATTCAGTGTTGACTATGGGAATAGCCTCGGAGAACTTGGAAAGATCGTCTTGAAATGTAAGGATGTACTTATTTCCAGAATGGGAAATTGGGAGAGGTCCTACAACATCTAGGTACACTCTTTCAAAAGGTTTTGAGCTTATGCTTGAGATTTTCATAGGAATCTTAGGATTTCTGGATACTTTGTTTACTTGACAAAGTTTACATTTCCTTACATATCTTACAACATCGTCTGACATGCCAGGCCAATAGAATTGTTTTTTAATTCTTTTGATTGTACGGGAGACACCTTGATGGCCTCCCGTTGGTAGAGAATGGAAATCTTTCAGAACTTGTTCAATATCACTGTTATTAGATAAATACTTTATGGAATCTTGATGAAGTTTTATATTTATTTTTTGGTTAACGAAGACCTTGTTAAAAATGTTTTTAATAGTTAATAAATTTTGTTTGTCTAACACTGGGAAGGAGATATTTATTTGACTTAACTGATTTGCTTCTGTATATGAGCAGATCTCAGTTAAAATCTTTTCAATGTCTAATCTATCTCTTTGAGATCGGCAAGGTAGATTGACTTTTGAAATGATTACTGTGGAGTCTTTTTTCTTGAAGAAGTTCAGTTCGTTTTCTAGTAGAGGAGGTTTGTCTAAAAGTTTTAGTTTAGATTTTAACACTCTTTCAAGTTCTGTATCCTGCATTGGCAAGATGAAAAATTTGGGATTTGTGTTTTTAGTTAAAGGTAATGGGAAATCGGTTTCAGTTATTATCACTGAGGAACTGTTTACCATTGATAAATCTGGATTTGGAGTAGTAATATTTGGATTGGGTGTATCTAAATTCGCCTGAGCTTTGGCTTGATGTAAATGTAGTAATTTACATAAGTATTGGGTTCCGTTGATTTTACGGAATTTTCTGGGATAGCTCTACTGAGAGCGTCTGCATTTGTGTTGAGTTTTCCAGGTTTATGAATTATTCTATAGTCACATTCCTCAAGACGTATTCTCCATCTCATTAGTCTTGAGGAATGATCCTTTAGATTCATTAGCCATACTAATGGTTTATGGTCAGTTATGATGGTAAACTGTCTACCATAAACGTATGGCCTGAATTGCTCAACTGCGAAAACAATTGCCAAAAGCTCTTTTTCGATTGTTGAGTAACGAGTCTCTGCACCATTGAGAACTCGACTCACATAGGCGATTGGATGATCTCCTTGATCATCTGCTTGGGAAAGAACTGCTCCGATGGCGTAGTCGCTGGCATCGGAGGTGACAAAAAATTCTTTGTCGAAATCCGGATGGGATAAAATTGGTGCTGATATTAATTTTTTTCTTAATTCGCAAAATGCTTCGTCGCAAATTGCATCGAACTTGAAATGTGTGTCCTTTTTCAGAAGGTTAGTAAGGGGTTTCGCGATTTTAGAAAAATTTGGAATAAAGCGGCGATAATAGCCGACGAAACCAAGGAAGGCTTTTATATCCTTTTCCTTCTTGGGTCTAGGATAAGATTGAACTGATTTAATTTTTGCCGGGTCTGGCTTGACTCCATTTTCAGTAATGATGTGCCCTAGATACATTATTTCCTTTCTTAGGAAATGGCACTTGTCGGGTTGTAATTTTAAATTGAAATCCCGAAGGCGGCTAAATACGTTTGCGAGCCTAATATTGTGGTCTTTAAGATTGTATCCATGGACTACAATATCGTCCATGTATACGAAACAGTAAATGCCTTGGAGTCCGGAAAGGACATTATTCATGGCACGTTGGAAGGTTACGGGTGCACCTTTTAATACAAATGGCATACGGTTAAACTCGTAATGACCATAAGGAGTGCTAAACGCAGTTTTTGCTCGATCCTTCCCGTCCATGCGAATTTGGTGGAATCCGCTGGCGAGGTCTAGCGTTGTGAAATATTTAGACTTACCCAATTGATCTAATATGTCTGTAATATTAGGTAATGGGTAGGCGTCGCCGATAGTAATATCATTTACTCGGCGGAAGTCTACAACGACTCGCCATTTTTTGTTCCCATGCTCGTCCGGCTTTTTGAGAACTAGAAGTGGGGGAGAGTTCCACGGACTATTTGAAGGACTTATTATCTCTGAATCCAACATTTCATTTATTTGCCGAGTAATTTCTCTCCGGCTTGTTTCTGGAAGTCTGTACGGTTTAGTATATATGTGTGGTTTATTCGGGATTGTTTCGATTTTGTGCTCGGCTGCATTTGTAAATGTTAGGAAATCCCCTTCTAAGTAGAAGAGATCGTTGAAATCCTTACAAATTTTCCGAATACTCTCGGCTTCTTCCAAATTACAGTGATCCAATTTAATCAGGGTGTGCAGTTTCTTTATTCTGCCCCTAATTGGATCTCTGTTGGAATCCGTGGAGATGCAATCGAAGTCATTAAGGTCATGGCATTCTGGATTCATGTCATGAATTGCCAGTTCGACGTCCTGTTCATTCGTGTTGAGAACTAGGACTTTTGCCATTCCTTTTGATGGGTTGACTATTGTATTACCTATGAACAACCCTGGCTTTACCTCTTTTTTAAAATATACCGATTCCGTAGTTGACGAAGTTGGAATTTGAATTATGGATTCAGATCGAGCGGGAATTGTAATAATATTATTATTTAGTTCGTCCGATTCATTTCGGTTCTCATTGGATTGGAAAATATGTTCCGTTTTTTGTAGAATATTTGTTTAGGGGTACTTTTCACTTTTGGTATTTAATTCTCGTGAAGTACTGGGTAACTTGCTTTTATTAGCACTTACATTGTTTGTTTCAGACTTCTTGTCATGGTTATCATATCTAAGATATGTATTTGGATAATCTGAGCGATATTGCTCTATGGGATAGCATGAATGACATTGCTTCACCTCTAAGGAAATGTAATTATTTTTGTAGTTGATACAAGCGTTGTATCTAGACAAGAAGTCGTGGCCAATTAGGCCGTCATATGCTAAGGTTGAGTTTTCTCCTACTATTTGGAAGGGATGTTCTATTATACATTCTTCGTTTGATGTATTTGCCAGTTTTGCTAATATTAATCCTTCTGTAGTTTTAGATTCCGAAAATAAAGTATTTATCTTGCAGATTGCATCTTTATAGTAAGTGCTACCTGCTTTCAGTGCATTGAACTTTATGAGACTAATTTCTGCTCCTGTGTCTACGAGGAACTTTGTTTCTTTATTGGAGCACACATTGGTAAATAGAGAGATAGTAATGGAGTTGGAATTGATAATAATTGGAATTTTCAGCGTTATGTGATCATTTAATAAATGTGCATTATCTAATTTGGGTTGGTGTGTATGTCGGCTTTTGTTTGAATTTGCGAGGGGCTGCCGACTAATTCCTCTCGCCTTGATTTGTTTTCCGAGTATGTTAAAAATATTCTCGGATTTTGTACGTGATGTTTGTTTGATCTTGGTTCATTTAGGGGTTGTATTGTCGAGGAATGGGAATTTTTTCTAAAATTTGGATTTGGAACCTGGTTGAAGCTGACCTCTTTTTGGGGAATTGTAGTTCTATTGGGACTTTCGGTTCGCTTTCTGAAATTTTGATCAACGGGATTTATATTTCCTCTGTAGAAATTCCCGTGGTTTGCTATCCTTGCCCTGCATACTTCTATGGTATGTCCTAATTTGTGACAATACCTGCATGTAGGAGTAGTGCTGTTGGACGTGCTAGCCTGCTTAGGAGGATTGCCTTTGTTTAAATTATTTGAAAAATATTTATTTGGGGTTGGGTATGTACGAATATTTTGTGGACAATTTGGGGCTAAATGTCACTGCGCTTTGCATTTATAGCAAAAGGGGCTCTGCACTTGCATTGATTGAGCAGTGCGAGAAGAGTTTGTTGCTAATCTTGTTGCCTTTGATTCTAGGCGTAATGCTTGCTCGCCAATATATGACGTAATGGGCTTTAATGCTCTATTTTCGTGGAGTTTGGCCAGAGTTTGGAGTTGCTCGCTTATTAATCCATCCTCTATTGCTCTAATAGCTTGTTTTTCGTTGTCCTTTACGAGGGAGTTTAACAGTAGTTTATCTGTTGTATATGAATGCGTGGCTTCGTTCAATTGAGCATGTGTCATATTAATTCGTTGCAGGAATTCTTTGACAGGCTCTCCTGATCTTTGTCTTGTGTGTTTTGGAGTTTTGATTGGAGTACAGACTTTTCTAATTTTACTTCGAATGTTTCTAGTAGTATTTGCTTCAAATCTGACCACCTGCTTGTATCATTGTACTTAAGTACATTGTAGGCATCTCCAAATAGCTTACTTTTGATTATTGAAAACAGGGTTGTTTGGTCGGTATTGGGATAAAGTCTATTAATATCATCGCAACATGACACGAATTTATGGAGGTCTTTTGTATCGCCGTTAAAATTAGGTATTAACGATTTACTTTCTGATAGAGAGATGTGTGAAATTTTGACTTCTGTGCTTTCATTGTGAAAGTGTGATGAGTTATTTCGTGTGTCATGTTGGTAATTAGGGAAGCGCGTATCTAGCTGTTCTTGAATAGCAATTACAGTTTCTTCATATTCTGCTTCTGTTTTACCGAAAACATTTTCAGTAAAGTATTTATTTTCTAGGTCTTGTGGCGTAGATTGCATTTCGATTGTATTGTTGAGTTCTTCGAATTCAGCCCAATGTTTATTTAGGATACTCAGTTTTTGTTCTAGGTATGTTTTACTCACTGTAGGTAAAGTATCAGGGTTTAATGATTGTATAACTCTTGTAATTGAGTTAATTTTTGTATTTAGACTTCTGAAAATACTTTCATTTGGTGGACCTTCTGTTTCCTTATTAGGTTCTGTAACTTGTGATTTGGTTGGAATTCTCCACGAAGCTCTGGGTGATGGGATATGAAAGGGTTTTTGCTGGTTCATAGTACTTTCTGAGATTGATTTCAATCTTTCGGAAAGTGTTGCTTTCGTCAACATGTACCAGTCCTCAGTTTTATCTGAGCACGATTCTTTGAAATAATCGTGGTGGGTCGTGAAGTCTTTATGCTGAACTATTTGTTCTTCTGTTTTTTCGAAGGCGCTGCATATTTCTTCGAGTTGCTGTAATTTACCTTTCACAAAGGTATTGGTACGCTTCACTTTACCGGCTTGGTGATAAGCCCCTAGTATTAGACGAATTTCCTTATTTTTTCCTATTTGGGATGAGCAGAGCTCATCGAAAGAAACGGTTTCTTCAGTCATGAATGATTTCTGAAGTAATAGACGGAAAAATTAGTACAAGTATGATGTATAGTTTTTTAATATTAGGAATGTCTGTTTCAAGCTTCGATTTGGTTGATCTGAGGGGAACTATGGAAGATGTGACAAAATTGTATGGAGTAAGTAGAAGTCAGCTAATTACAGGACAGACGTTTACGTTTCCCAACAGCAATAACCAGAGAATCAGTTTGTTATGTGCTGATAACTATTTTTTTTTAACAAAACAGAGAGACGGAGAAAGAGAAAAAAAAATTAATTTTTGTGAGAGAATAGGTAAATAATAATAATAAAAATAAAAAATAAATTTAATTGAGCTAGGAATTTCAATTTATTAACTATTTGTTTGTTAAATTCAATAAATGAATAGTTGTAATTACTGTTTTTACTTATGTAGTCGTATCGCTTGTGGGTTTGTCCGTCGTGTTGTTATGTATATTATGCGTGTAAATTGGGATAAGGTATGTAAGTTAACAGAAAATTGATATTGTGCACACAAAGGAAAAATAAAATCACCTTTTTTTTTTATGGACTGTAATCATACTCTAAATTGTTATTATTGCCCTTTTTCTGATTGATTGAAGGGATGTGTAGGGATTGGGAATTGCTAATATGAGAAAAAAATTTTTTGTTGTGAATATTCAATTTTTGAAATAAAATGGGTTGTAGTACAGATCGCTGTTTCCTACCAAAATCTTTCCTCTGATCAACAGGCTTATGAAGCTCTATTGCAGGGGATCGATTATTGATTTATCGAAGTCCTCTGGCCAGCAAGTTCACGAAGCCTTACCGCAGAGGTCGCTTCGTGGGGCAGCGTATTTGCACATACAACAACCGCAAAAAAAAATTGTTTCTAGAAATTTATAAATATCAGCAAATATTTGCGCATATATATATGGAAAAGCATAAGACTAAATTTCGTCTACTTTATATTTTAATCCAAATTGTAGTTTTTTATCTTGGAAATTAGTTGCGTCGTGCGTCCTGGCTGACGTCTTCTTGGTATTGAAGATGTTGCTGGTGAGTGTGCGTAAAAGTTGGAAGTTTGGTAGTTGTTGCTTGGATTAGCCAATGCCAATAGGATTCCCTGGTAAAAGGTCTTCCTTCCTTCCTTCCTTAACGAACGTCTTGTTGAGGCAGGGATGAAGCCTCGCAAAGGTCCCCCGATGGAGCACTATGGTGCTCTAAACAATTATATTATTTCCTCTAAGTACCCTGTATTAAGGGTACCCGGGCTTATTTTTTGTTATTTTTTTATAATTTTTTTGTTTTATTTAAGGCGCAGTTATTATTTCTGACAGGTTTTTTTTTTTTATATATATATATTTATACCACCAAAATGTTGTTGCGTTTATTGTTGTTTTGTGATTATTTTGTTATTTAGTTTTAATTAAATTAGCAAAAGGAAAATTAAGCGTTTATTATTAGTATTTATTTATTTTTATGGTACGTTTTAATTTATTTTTTTACTGGCTTTCGTGTCGTTACTTCTGCCACCATTTGTTGTATATTGTGGCCAGGTGTTTGTTATTTTTAATTAAAAAAAATTTTAATTTTTATTTATTGATTTATTCATTTATATATATATTTTTTTTTAAGCTGATTTTGTTTTTTTTTTTGCACTAATTTTTGTACGGAACACTGCTGTCACCAAAATGTTGTTTGTGGCAGATTTTATTGAAAAAATTTTTTTTTTATTATTATTATTATTTTTTGAGCACTGATTTATGCTGGTTCCGCTGCCACCAAAACGTTGTACTTTGTGGCAGATTTTGTTATTCCAAGGAAAATTTTGATATCTTTGAAAGCACTGATTTTATATTTCTATGGGTTCGGTTACCGCTGCCACCAAAATGTTATAGTTTGTGAGCCGTGCTCTGGGATGGAGAGCCCAAAACTCGTCTTTAGTAAAGGAATTAAAATTTTCGATGGTAGAAATGAGAACTACACTTCTGTTATTTTTGAGATTATAATATATTTAGTTCGTAATAGGAATTGATACACTAGAAATTAAATTCACTGAACAGGAATTAGTAAAAGAAATTTTAAGCCACTGCGTTTTTGATGCGGAAATAACAATTTTTGTTATATTAGAACTTATAATTCACTGCTTTTTTTTATATAGATCTATCAATTTTATTAAATTATAAATTATAATTCAGACTAGGGATTAGTAAAAGAAATTTTAATCCACTGCGTTTTTGATGCAGATATAACAATTTTTGTTATATTAGAGCTTATAATTCACTGCTTTTTTTATATAGAACTATCAATTTTGTTAAATTAGAAATTATAATTCAGACTAGGAATTAGTAAAAGAAATTTTAATCCACTGCGTTTTTGATGCGGATATAACAACTTTTGTTATATTAGAGCTTATAATTCACTGCTTTTTTGATATAGAACTATCAATTTTGTTAAATTAGAAATTATAATTCAGACTAGGAATTAGTAAAAGAAATTTTAATCCACTGCGTTTTTGATGCGGATATAACAATTTTTGTTATATTAGAGCTTATAATTCACTGCTTTTTTGATATAGAACTATCAATTTTGTTAAATTAGAAATTATAATTCAGACTAGGAATTAGTAAAAGAAATTTTAATCCACTGCGTTTTTGATGCGGATATAACAATTTTTGTTATATTAGAGCTTATAATTCACTGCTTTTTTGATATAGAACTATCAATTTTGTTAAATTAGAAATTATAATTCAGACTAGGAATCAGTAAAAGAAATTTTAATCCACTGCGTTTTTGATGCGGATATAACAATTTTTGTTATATTAGAGCTTATAATTCACTGCTTTTTTGATATAGAACTATCAATTTTGTTAAATTAGAAATTATGATTCAGACTAGGAATTAGTAAAAGAAATTTTAATCCACTGCGTTTTTGATGCGGATATAACAATTTTTGTTATATTAGAGCTTATAATTCACTGCTTTTTTGATATAGAACTATCAATTTTGTTAAATTAGAAATTATAATTCAGACTAGGAATTAGTAAAAGAAATTTTAATCCACTGCGTTTTTGATGCGGATATAACAATTTTTGTTATATTAGAGCTTATAATTCACTGCTTTTTTGATATAGAACTATCAATTTTGTTAAATTAGAAATTATAATTCAGACTAGGAATTAGTAAAAGAAATTTTAATCCACTGCGTTTTTGATGCGGATATAACAATTTTTGTTATATTAGAGCTTATAATTCACTGCTTTTTTGATATAGAACTATCAATTTTGTTAAATTAGAAATTATAATTCAGACTAGGAATTAGTAAAAGAAATTTTAATCCACTGCGTTTTTGATGCGGATATAACAATTTTTGTTATATTAGAGCTTATAATTCACTGCTTTTTTGATATAGAACTATCAATTTTGTTAAATTAGAAATTATAATTCAGACTCCACGGTTAAAAAGAAAACTCCCCGATCTTGTCTTTACTTGACGGATTAAAGAAACACACTCCTCGAGGATTGGGCTCGCCGGCCCCAGGTGCCCATGAAAGCTTCTTTTTCTTCTTATCACTTTCCCACGACGTGAAAAATCGTACGTGGGAATGTACAAAAAATATAGACACAGTGCATATGCATGAAATCTGATATGCACTTGTGTCTTGAAAAAGTAATATCTTTAGGTGACAAGAATAATCATGTGTATGTATGTACATACGATTAAGTTTTATGAATTTAGGAAAAAGAAATTATGTATGTATAGTACATGCAGATAATTTAGCAGAAAAGCTGTATGTAGGTATGTACATAGTACTGCATGTAGGTAGTAGGTAGTATACATGCCGTGTGAACGGAATGTATGACTGATAACAAAATGCAATTTATGCTAAATTGCATTTTGTTGCAGTACGTAAATGCATTTTTAAATGCAAATGAAATTTAAATGAAATTTTAAATGAATTTTATTTTTCAGGGTCAAATTGTAATACGCCAATATATTGGATAGGGCAAGATATTGGCGTATTGGTTTTATTGTTGTGATTCGGGGTATAGGCACCTGGGTCACAACAATAATACCAATGTATTCTATAAATCAAACTTTTAATAACTTCTTCATTAACACACGCAAAATCAACTTTGAAAACATAACTTTGATATTCTTTTAAATTTTGGTAAAGTATTCTAATTAATAATTTGAAAAATAATCCTATATACTATAAGAGAAATCACACGAACTTCTTATCATATCGATAATAATAAATCAGTCTTCTACTTCCTCATTCAGAGACATGGAACTACTGCAATTATTGCAGTATGGAACCAAATGGTCTGGGAATATGTAAATGTGGCATGCATTGCAAGTATGACATGTTTCCTTATCCTTTTTGGACGGACATATTTGACATCTTTTACGAGTTCCTGGGACCTTTTGGGGCGGTTCCTCGGTGGGTTCACCTGCTAAATCTGCTATTCTCTTGCGCAATTGTCGAGGTAAATTCGCACGTGTTCCTCGGACTTGTAAATGCTCGTGTATCAAAGCGAGACCCAGGTTTTTTAGGAAATGTTGTCTTTTCGTACGTGTATCGTTATTATTAGCCCGATATATTATATTTGCATTTATGCCCGACATATTCAGCATTGCAAAGAAAATTGTCAATGGCCACCGTTTTGAGTTTCTGCTCACGTTGTAAGTAGCACAAAGCTCGTCAGCTACATCCACTCCGCTCTTGGTAGAATTATAAAAAGTTATTATTTCTGGTTTATGTTTATCGCCAGTAGACTCATCAATGTTGTCGTCGTGGTGTAAGCTCGACATCAAGAGGACAACTTTATTTTTCTTCGGAATGTAAGAGACCATAGTGATATCTTTTTGATGTCCAAAAGTTGACGAATTAGGGTCCTTTCCACGCGTTGTGATGAATTGAGTTGGGATTTGCTTCTTGTTTTTTCGTAAGGTACCCACTGAGGTCAGTTTGTGTTCTTTTAGGAGATGAGACACCAATTCGTAGCTTGTGAACCAATTATCAAAAGTAACATTACGGTGAGTTTTGGAGATAGGCAACACGATGCGATTCACCACGTCAAAAGGTTTGTTACTAACTGAGTACGGGCCATTAGGCTGCTTACCGGCGTATATCTCCAAATTGTTCACATAGGATGTTTTTGAATCTGTTAAGGCAAATATTTTTATTCCATATCTTGATGGTTTAGACGGTATATATTGTCGAAATTTACATCGTCCTCTGAATGCCACTAGCATCTCGTCAATAGTGCAATTTTCTCCCGGCGAATACATTTTTTGACACTGTTCTACAAACGCTTCAAAAACTTCCCGTATTGGTGCCAAATTATCAACTTGCTGTCTTTCAGCACGTGTAGACATGTCATCGAAGCGTAGGCAGCTTTGTAGAAAGTAGAATCGCTGAATTGACATAGTGAGTCTAAAAATTTCTACGCCTGTACCATCTGCTTGCCACAAGTCGTTTAGATTTTGCCTGTTAGAACGGTAAAATTAAGCAATATACAGAAGTCCTATGTACGCTTTCAATTCACTTATTTCGACTTCACCCATATATCTATGTTTACTCAAATCTACACACGATGCTCTTCTTTATTTTATATATAAATTGGTACATGTTTGAATCTGACACAGCATATCATTGGTTATAAATAAGTTCAAGCATTCTGAAACAGTTTTGGCACCTCGAGCCACAAGTTTTACACCAGGTGATTCAGATATCATATTTTCTGATCTTGTGCGTACATTTGGTCGTGCCGGTGCTTTTTGCCACATCGTTCCATCGTTTCCTTTGAAAAATTGCCGATGCTGTTGATTTAGTACGGTTAAAAGATTGAGATTGTCTGATGAATCCGTAGTCGTATCGCTTCCATTTTGTTCAGTGTCGCTATTGTTACTACGTTCGGATAAGTGGTCCTCAATATCGATGTCCGAAGCAGCAATTGACTCGACTTCGTCAGACTCTGACTCTTCTAACACCGCCAAAAAACTCTCTGGGTGGTTTCTCAGGGCCATATTTACCAAATCACTGAAAAAGAACAAGATGAATTAACAACAAACACTAAATAAACAAATGAAAGTATGTCACGAAACAACTACGCCAGCAATGACGCTGGGTCATATTTACCCGTATTGATTTAACGCACGTGTATCTCGCTGCGCAGACGGCGTCACACTGAGAACATTGGCAGTACGAGTAGAGGGAAGCTCTATCTCCAGCTAAACAAACGTTCAAATTGTACGGGCAGCGTGAACAAAAAATATCACCGTGTTAAATTACCTCGTGTAAAAATAACCCAGCGTCATTGGCGCCGGGTTAAAAACAATTTGGAATTCTAGCAGGCGAACCGTTAATGATCGGCGATGTATACCTCGGTGTGATAATCGCTGGCTTGAGTTAGTTAACCACAAAGTCGTAGTCGTGCTATTCATATAGTAACCAGTGATCTAGTCAGTGACTCTGATAAGCAAAATTTAATAGTACCTATCTATAAATATAAAATTTAAAGCAAATAAGAACTCAGGTACATAATATCTGAATTTGTATACGGCTTACAATAAAGCAGGGGTTGACAACTCAACTCTATAGTCGAAATTTCTTTGGGACATACATAACCTACAAAAGGGCGCAGCATTGCAAGGAAATGTTATGGTAATTTGTGTTACGTATACAGAACAAAGTGAAGAAACGTAATATTATTTTTATTGCCGAATATTTTCAATAGAAATGCAAGTCGTATAAAATTTTGAGAAGATGTTAAAGCCTTTCAAAACTGTGATGTTATTATCAAAAGCCACTGCTTAAAACTGATAACAGGTGTTCAGAGGAGATACAAAAGTTA
Source organism: Dioctria rufipes (assembly GCA_963924295.1). NCBI lineage: Eukaryota > Metazoa > Arthropoda > Insecta > Diptera > Asilidae > Dioctria > Dioctria rufipes. The sequence goes on from CAWUPM010000979.1 coordinate 48,493, forward strand.
GGTATTATTTTAAATGTGAAATTTTTTCGTTTGTCATTTTGTTGGATAATTTCTATTGCAATGGGCAATGAGTTCTTAACAGTATTCCTATTATTCTGGGATAGCAAACCACATAGAGGAATATTATTCCTGGTTATAGTCATCATTGCTTGTTTACATATGTATAATCACGTCTTGGTACGACACAATTTTAATTTGATGGCAGCAAAGTGCTAATATCAGGCTGAACATGACATATCAGCTGATTGTTTAGAATTAGAATGTTTAAGGTAACTAATAATTTTTAGTAAGTACAAATATTGTTTTTAAAGCAAAGTGAATGCCCTCCATTTGCTGAGTGAAATATACTTGAATCTTATAAAATTTTAAGCTAATCCAAGATTGTTAGTAAAGAGCTACTACCTATTTAGTAAATGCCATTCAAATATTATACACCTATCTCGGACACATGATCAAGAACCGAATAAATAATTATTTCTTAATTAAGTATGGGCATATAGGCAATGATTTCCGATCTATGTACTAGAAAAGGAAAGCGTTTAATTTCACAAATTAGCTAGAGGCTATTTCAAAGATTTTTCATCTCATTCGTTAGAAGGTTGGTGAGTTAAATCATAAAATATTGTAGATTTAATACTGATGTTGTGACCACAAGTGTCAGATCTTAAGAATTACTATAAAAGTATTGGGGTTTCCAATTCGAAGTTCATTGTCTATTGAGGTGCAACTATGGGTATTTAAGCCAATCTTTGCTAAAGTGGTTTGTTATCAAGGTCCGCGTGAGCTTTAGCCTAATGTGATGTTGGGTTATTGCCGCAAACTGGTAACATTATACGTATAGTAAAACTCAGAGAAAGTGATTTGATATCGCATTTAGGATAAAAAGAAGAGCGTAATTTATGAAGTAGATCAGGTATTCTCAAAGAATATAAATGCAAATTAACTTCGAAAGCGTATAAATAATTCGCTCAAATCTTAAAATAGAACCAGCTATAGTGCTCTAAATTAGAGAAAGGGGAGGAAGATAAATATTAGTGTTCGTGGTTACCGTGACCTATTGTAAGAAAATATCTGAGATAAGTATATCCGCGCCATGAAGAAGAAATAGATGTGATTACACCTGAAATGGAATTTATTTGTTGTGCGTACATCTTAATTGTAAATGTAAGTAGTAAACAGCCTTCTCCGGACAAGTATTTTCTTTACTGATGCTTTTCAGTAATTGTTACGAACATGATTTTAGGATAGGATATGGTAAATTATAGGCGACAACACGGTTTCAATCTATAATAAGTTCTCGAAAGCTTCATTATTGGTAGTGGTTAATAAAGATTAACCAAGTAGGTGGAATGTCGGTACAAATTCCTTTTGATCCCATATAACGGGAGAATTTTAAAAGTTACTTGATAATTACAGAAACCTTATATATGTATATGTATAAAACAAAAGTAAGGTAGTTAATTTAATCCAAATTGTCTTATGTGGAGATTGCACTTCTCTGTGCAGACAGGGGATCAAATGGGGGCACGAGACCCCTTTTTCCATACAAAAAGTGCAAGGTAGATTCCAACTATTTTGGTGGTTCTGGACCGCGTTCAGGGCCAGTGGCGGATTCCGTCTAGTGGTCTACGTCACAGGGCCTGCCTGGGGGGAACTCCTTTCCTACCGTCCGGCTGACCAGGAGATGACATCAAATTTTTACAGTAATAATTCAAGTTTTTTTGCTCATGGGGGTGTTGTGCCTAAATGTAGGCTTTTTTACTATGATTTTTCTTGAGCGCCTAAGTGTAGGCTTTTGGTTTTGAAATAATATTAGTAATAATAAAAGTTAATAGTAGGATATTTTATTTTTGTTCATGCCAATGGATTCTAGATTGTTGGGGTGTGGGTATTAGGGCAGACAAAATTTTCATCAGAAATCTTCTACAGGCTCTGGTTTTCAAGATATAGTTAATATTATTAATAATTCAAGCTACCTAGGCTAGCTTTGCTCATGTCAATAGATTCTAGAAGGTGCTAGAGTGGCGGAGGTTAGAGGAGGGATAAAATTTTTCATAGAAATCCTCTACTGGCTATGATTTTCGAGATATTAGCGATTTTACCATTTCAGATTTAGTTAATATTATTAATAATTCAAGTTACCCTGGGGAGTTGCAGATATCAGCATGATGTTGCCTTGGATTTGCTGTTTTCTTACTTGAATATTTCTTAGTGAGGAATTTGTAGATATCGGAAGTTCTGGATCACTTTCTATATAGGTTCTGGGTATCAAATATTTAATGTTTACCAAACATTATGCATGCTTCCCCTGTTTATGACGTAATTTGATATCACTGCTGTAAACAAATTCGCATTTTAGCTGAATGGTTCATGCACACCCGTGTAAACATCCTGTTTACAAATTCGCATTTTAGCTGAATGAGTCATGCACACCTGTGTAAACATATTTAAGCAATATCAGCACATATATTCTTTTCATGTAATTTGATACCACACTTACTGTAGGCAACCAAAAGATTTTATTTTATTGTTCCAAGAATTGTGTTTTATTGCTTATTCGATATTATCTCAGCCTATAAGCAAATTCGTTGGAATTCATCCTGTGCAGTGATTATTACAGCAGCAGGATCATTCAGGTTCACAAACCGTTACTATAAAAGCCCAAACAAACTCTTAGGGAGCATCAGTCAGTTTTAGTGAGTCTCAGTGATAGTTTAAAAACATATAAAAAAATTCAAAATGTCTTCGGCGTTAGTAAATAAAAGTTTATGAATAATTGAAAATTTGCGAAAGGATGTGATGTAGTGTTTAGAAAATTCAGTGAATAAAGCCTATATTTTTCAAAAGTGCAATAGAAACGTGCATAAATTTCAAGTTGCATTTCGGAAGTGCAATAAGTGTGCTAGGAAACGACATTTCGAGAGCTGTCTCGAGCAAATTAAATCATTGAGAGCACTATTGAGAACTCCCCGTCGAGGCGGAAGAATTACACGCGTAAGAAGAAGTGATTTTGTAAAGTGGGAGGAACTAAAGACAGCGCTCGCAGGCAGAATTCGACAAGGTGTTATTGCAAATTTAAAACATACCGATACGAAGTTATTTATGCAAGATGCTGCCAAATTATTTACTCGTCGTGTGAAGAATACCTTAAAACCTTATTTTAATATTAAAGTTTCTACAACGTTTTGCGGTGAATTCGTTAAAGAAACTGGTGACAATGAAATTATAAAAGTCATTAAAATTTTCAAGCGAGAACTGCTGCAATTAGTGCAGATGATAATTTAGAGGAGTAGTTTAAATCAAACATTTTGGATCGAATTAACACTCAGCTGCAAAAATTCCAGGAAAAAGACAGTGGCTGGGCACTGCACTCTATAATACATCTAGCAGTACATATCAACAAGTTTGAACACCTCCGAGGATCTTCGTATATACCTCTGCCGAAGGAAATTGCTTTAAAGCAAGCTTACATAAATGTGAAAAATAATGATGAAGCATGCTTCGCGTGGGCAATAACATCAGCGCTATATCCTATAAATGTTTACACCGATAGGACCTCATCATACCCACATTATTCAACCGTGCTAAATTTAACTGGAATAACATTTCCAATGACGCTTGACCAGATTGAACAAATTTAATGACAGAAAAATTTGTCAATAAACGGATTCATGCTAGAGAAAGAGCGTTTCTTCACCACAGTTCCAGTTAGACGTACGAAACACAGGATGGAGCGACATGTAAATCTCGTAATGCTACAGAATTACTATGACCAGGATGAAGATCATATGGATGATGATGATGATGCTGGCAGATAACATTTCTGCTGGATTAAAGATCCTTCACGCCATGTATATAAACAAACTCCAATAAGAAAGAGCAGAAAGTATATATGCGACAGATGTTTGTTCTACTTTTACTCTGAAGAAAAATTAGCATCACGTATTCCTGAAAGCGAGAAACAAAATGATTGCAGGATTATATTACCCTCAGAGGAAAAGATATGTCTGGAATTTAAGAAGAATTATAACCATAAGAATCCAGTCCCATTTTGTGTGTATGCCGATCTTGAATCAATATTGAAGCCGATTCAGGGAAACGATCAAAATACACAGCGAATCCAGGAGCATGAAGTTTACAGCATAGGATTCTATTTCCACTGCAAACATGATGCTAAGCTCTCAAATTACAGATCATATCGAGGCAAGAATTGCCAACAATGGTTTGCACTAAAATTGCAAAAAAAGCATCCATAGCTGTACAGGAAAAGCTGAATATCAGGCCAATGAAAACGCTGACTAAAGAGGAATGGCGATCATATATGGAAACTAATTGCTGTTATATATATGAAAAAACGTTTTCAGCCGATGAGGAATGAGTTCGGGACCATTGCCACTTAACAGGTAAATACTGACAATTATAATTCAATTCATTTTTTCATAATTTTTTTAACACTAAAATACCGAGGGCCAGCGCACAATTTATGCAATCTCATGTATCAAGACTGCTCCACAGTTCCAGTAATTTTTCGCAATTTATCTGGATACGATGCTCACTACATTATTAAGGATATAGCTACAGCCATTCCTGGGAAAATGGATCTCCTACCAATAAATAAAGAAAGATACATTTCATTCACCAAGGACGTGGAATGCAGTCACATAAAATTCAGATTCATCGATTCCTTCCGTTTTATGGCAGAAGGCTTAGATAAGCTATCATAGTTGCTGCTAACAGCTAAATTAAATATTACAAGAGGTGTATGGCAGGAATCGGATGATGATGAATTTAAACTACTTGCACGCAAAGGTGTCTTCCCATATGACTTCGTTGACGATTGGACTAAATTGGATTTTCAACACTTACCAGTGCTGGAGCAACTCTATAATAAAATGATTGACAGTGATATATCTGCTGAGGACTACAGCCGCGCAGAAAAGGTGTGGAGGACATTTGAAATACAGCCACTTGGCAAATATTCCGATCAGTACCTGAAAACTGATGTTCTCCTATTGGCTGATGTGTTTGAGAAATTTTGAGAAGTGTGCATGAAGACCTACAATTTAGATCCAGCACATTATTACACCATGACAGGCTTAACATGGGATGCTATGCTAAAATACACCAAAGTGAAACTAGAGCTGATAACCGACGTAGATATACTGCTATACATAGAGAGGTATTCGAGGTGGTATAAGTCAATGCTCGAACAGATATAGTAAAGCAAATAATAAATATATGATTGATTTTAAGCCCGACGAGAAAGCGCTATACCTGATGTATTATGATGTAAATAACCATTATGGATGGACCATGTCACAGCATTTGCCAACCAGAGGATTCAAATGAGTTGATGCTCCCAATATCGAAGTTTTCGAAATTCCTGATGATTCACCAATTGGATACATATTCGAAGTCGACTTGGACTATCCTCAACATCTACATGATAAACATAAGTATTTGCCGTTTTGCGCTGAGCATGCAGCACCACCTGGGGCAATATTAGAAAAGATTTTGACAACATTATATCCTAGAACTAAATGTATTATACTCTACCGAAATTTGAAGCAATGCTTATTACATGGTCTCTTCATGAAAAAAGTGCACCGGGTTCTTCAATTCAAAAACTCAGCTAGGCTTAAACCATATATAGACTTAAATACTACCAAACGGAAGCAGACTACCAGCGATCATGAGAAGGACAGATATAAGAAGATGAATAATGCAGCTTTTGGTAAGACCATGGAAAATGTTCGCAAGTATAGCGATATAAAACTTTGCGTAAAGTGGGAAAGTCGCTATGGTGCAAAAGCTCGGATTGCGGCACCCAACTTCCACAGTGCAACGATATTTGATGAGAATTTAGTTACTGTGGAATTAAGGCGACTCAAAATCTTATTCAATAACCCCCTCTATATTGGAATGGCAGTTTTGGAAATTTCAAAGATATGTCCCTATGATTTCCACTACAGTTTTATGCAGCGTGAATTTGGAGATAAATGTAAAGTCATGTATACAGACACAGATTCTCTAATATATGAACTTGAAGAGAAAAATTCATATGAGTTTATGACCGAAAATATAAACAAATTTGATACAAGTGATTACCCAAAAGATAATCAATTCAATTTACCGCTCATGAATAAAAAGATTCCTGTTCTAATCAAGGATGAAATGGGAAAATCATGAGCGAATTTGCAGGCTTGCGCTCGAAAATGTACAGTCTACGTATAAACGATAGTAAAACTGTAAAGAAAGCAAAAGGAGTAAAGACTAATGTAGTCCAGAAGCATATCAATTTCGAAGACTACGTCGAATGTTTGAATAACAAGCTAGAAACTGATAATCAGAGCTCCATACGCTCGCATAACCATAATGTCTACACGATCAGCCAAAAGAAGATTGCATTAAATCCATATGATAACAAGCGGTATATTATGAGTGGAATAACGGATACTCTACCATGGGGACATTACTCTATTCAATCAAAACAGCAAGGAGCAGACGCAGAAAACATATAATCTAAGGCGGAGTATTCGCCAACTGTCTGTATTTCAAATATCCTCCACACCTTTTCTGCGCGGCTGTAGTCCTCAGCAGATATATCACTGTCAGTCATTTTATTATAGAATTGCTCCTGCACTGCTAAGTGTTGGAAATCCAATTTAGTCCAATCGTCAACGAAGTCGTATGGGAAGACACCTTTGCGTGTAAGTAGTTTAAAGTCATCATCATCAAATTCCTACCATACACCTCTTGTAATATTTAAGTTGTCCGTTGGCATCAGTTATGATAGCTTACCTAAGCATTCTGCCATAAAACGGAAGGAATCGATGAATCTGAATTTTGCGTGACTGCCTTCAACGTGCTTGGTGAACGAAATGTATCTTTCTTTATTTATTGGTAGGAGATCCACTTTCCCAAGAATGGCTGTAGCTATATCCTTAATAATGAAGTGAGCATCATATCCAGATAAATTGTGAAAAATTGCTGGAGCTATGGAGCAGTCTTGATACTTGACATTGCATGCGGTATTTTAGTGTTAAAAAAATTATGAAAAAATGAATTGAATTATGTTTCTCAGTATTTACCTCTTAAGTGGCAATGGTCCCGAACCAGTTCCTCATCCGCTGCAAACGTTTTTTCACATATATGACAGCAAGTAGTTGCCACATGTGATCGCCATTCCTCTTTAGTCAGGGTTTGCATTGGCCTGATGTTCAGCTTTTCCTGTACAGCTATAGATGCAATTTTTTGCAATTGTAATGCAAACTGTTGTTGGCAATTCTTGCCTTGATATGCTCTGTAATATGAGAGCTTAGCATCATGTTTGCAGTGGAAATAGAATCCTATAGTATGAACTTCATGCTCCTGGATTCGTTGTGTATTTTAATCGTTTCCCAGAATCGGCTTCAATATTGATTCAAGATCGGCATACAGACAAAACGGGACTGGATTCTTATGGTTGTAATTCTTCTTAAATTCCAGACATATCTTTTCCTCTGAGGGTAATATAATCCTGCAATCATTTTGTTTCTCGCTTTCAGGAATACGTGATGCTAATTTTTCTTCAGAGTAAAAGTAGAACAAACATCTGTCGCATATATACTTTCTGCTCTTTCTTATTGGAGTTTGTTTATATACATGGCGTGAAGGATCTTTAATCCAGCAGAAATGTTATCTGCCAGCATCATCATCATCATCCATATGACCTTCATCCTGGTCATAGTAATTCTGTAGCATTAAGGGATTTACATTTCGCTCCATCCTGTGTTTCGTAAGTCTAACTGGAACTGTGGTGAAGAAACGCTCTTTCCCTAGGATGAATACGTTTATTGAAAAATTGTTCTGTCCTTCAAATTGTTTAATCTGGTTAAGCGTCATGGGAAATGTTATTCCAGTTAAATTTAGTACGGTTGAATATTCTGGATACGATCAAGTCCTATCGTTGTGAACATTTACAGGATATAGCGCTGATGTTATTGCCCACGCGAAGCATGCTTCATCATTATTTTTCACATTTATGCAAGCTTCCTTTAAAGCAATTTCCTTCGGCAGAGGTATATACGAAGATCCTCGGAGCTGTTCAAACTTGTTGATGTGTACTGCTAGATGTGCAGGGTGGGCCAAAAGTCACCATGGGGTTTAAAAATAACTAACTTTTTCGTTTGTACATTGCTCCACACCCTGTTGTCCGTTTCCCTTCATTCCTTATTTACATGATAGCCAACTGTGTGTTCTTCAAGGTAAGCATGTTTCCCCACCCCAACTTACCCCTCCTTTTTTCCATCCTACCATATGTTACCCATGGTGAGTTTTGGCCCCCATGGTGACTTTTGGCCCACCCTGTATTATAGAGTGCAGTGCCCAGCCACTGTCTTTTTCCTGGAATTCTTCCAGCTGAGTGCTAATTGGATCCGAAATGTTTGATTTAAACTACTCCTCTAAATTACCATCTGCACTAATTGCAGCAGTTCTCGCTTGAAAATATTTAATGTCTTTTATAATTTCATTGTCACCAGTTTCTTTAACAAATTCACCGCAAAACGTTGTAGAAACTTTAATATTAAAGTAATGTTTTAAGGTATTCTTAACATGACGGGTAAAAAATGCATAAATAGCTTCGGATCGATATGTTTAAAATTTGCAATAACACCTTGTCGAATTTAATAACTTCTTCTTACGCGATTAATTCCTCCGCCTTGACGGGGAGTTCTCAACAATGCTCTCAATGATTTAATTTGCTCGAGACAGCTCTCGAAATGTCGTTTCCTAGCACTCTTATTGCACTTCCGAAATGCAACTTGAAATTTATGCATGTTTTTATTGCACTTTTGAATAATATAGTCTTTATTCACTGAATTTATTAAACACTCCATCACATTTTTCGCAAATTTTTAATTATTGTAAAACTTTTATTTACTAACACCGAAGACATTTTGAATTTTTTTATATGTTTTTAAACTATCACTGAGACTCACTAAAACTGACTGATGCTCCCCAAGAGCTTGCTTGAGCTTTTATAGTAACGGTTTGTGAACCTGAATGATCCTGCTGCTGCAACAATCATTGCACAGGATGAATTCCAACGTATTTTCTTACAGGCTGAGATAATATCGAATAAGCAATACAACACAATTCTTGGAACAATAAAATAAAATCTTTTGGTTGCCTACAGTAAGTGTGGTATCAAATTACATGAAAAGAATAAATGTGCTGATATTGCTTCAATTCGTTTACACAGGTATCCATGACTCATTCAGCTAAAATGCGAATTTGTAAACAGGATGTTTACACGGGTATGCATGAACCATTCAGCTAAAATGCGAATTTGTTTACAGCAGTGATATCAAATTACATCATAAACAGGGGAAGCATGCATAATGTTTGGTAAACATTAAATATTTGATACCCAGAACCCATATAGAAAGTGATCCAGAACTTCCGATATCTACAAATTCCTCGCTAAGAAATATTCAAGTAAGAAAACAGTAAATCCAACGTAACATCATGCTGATATCTACAACTCCCCAGGGTAACTTGAATTATTAATAATATTAACTATATCTGAAAAAGTAAAATCGCTAATTTGTCGAAAACCATAGCCCGTGGAGGATTTGTATGAAAAATTTTATCCCCCCTCTAACCACCACCCGTCTAACACCACCCAGAATCTATTGACATGAGCAAAAACTAGCCTAGGTAGCTTGAATTATTAATAATATTAACTATATCTGAAAAGGTAAAATCGCTAATATCTCGAAAACCAGTGCCCGTAGAGGATTTCTGATGAAAATTTCGTCCCCCCTAATACGCCCACCCCAACGATCTATAATACAATGGCATCAACAAAAATGTCCTACTATTAACTTTAGTTATTATTACTAATATTAGTTCAGAACCAAAAGTCTACATTTAGGCACAGCACCCCCATGAGCAAAAAAACTAGAATTATTACTGAAAAAAGTTGATGTCATCTCCTGGTCAGCCGGAAAGGTGGAATAGGTAGGAAAGGAGTTCACCCCAGGCAGGCCCTGTGGCGTAGACCACTAGACGGAATCCCCCAGTGGCCCTGAACGCGGTCCAGAACCACCAAAATAGTTGGAATCTACCTTGCACTTTTTGTATGGAAAAAGGGGTATCGTGCCCCCATTTGATCCCCTGTCTGCACGGAGAAGTGCAATCTCCACATAAGACAATTTGGATTAAATTAACTACCTTACTTTTGTTTTATACATATACATATATAAGGTTTCTGTAATTATCAGGTAACTTTTAAAATTCTCCCCTTATATGGGATCAAAAGCAATGTGTACCGACATTCCACCTACATGGTTAACTCGTGCCCCCATAGCGTTACTAGTACGTTGCCGAGGAGTGAGACCAGAAGAATATACTAATAATGGATGCAATGGTGGAAGACACTATTAATGAGGGAATCAAAAGGTAAAGTTGACGTATCTAAGGTAACATCGTACCTGGCTCTCAAGGAAGATTTAGAGGAGGCCGATATTTGGTTTGCAGACTTATCACATGAAGCCCTTACGGATATTAGCGAGGAGCTGGAAGGTATTGCTATTAGAGTATCATTCTTAAAACAAAGAATGAAATGCGTTAAAGTAGAAACTCAAACAGATGAAGTAGTCTTGAAAAAGCTCCTTTGGACAGGATTATCCGATTTAATCATGAACATCGATTCACGCCAATACGATCTGTGGAAGTAGCTAACTAGTAAAAGAAAAACGGCCCAGAGTACTATAGATCCAAATGATTTCGTGGTTTCGAACTTAGCAGAGCCTAAGGTGCCAGAGACATTGCAAGCAAAGGAAACGTAAAAACATCCATCACAAAAGCTCAGGACCTTAACTGAGAGGTGGAGCTCGAAAGCGAAGAGGAAGAGATGAGTAAGTCCTTCCTAGTCTCAGGACTATCTAGAGGAAGTCGTTATATTATACAAGGACCTCCACAACTTTATAAGTGGCCTATAAAATTTACAGGAGATGATCCACAAGAGTCGGCATCTGAATTCCCACAGAGAGTGTTGGATTTTGCGCGAATACGAAGAGTATCAGATATATAGAAGTGCTGCGGTCGTTAGCAGATATTTTAGAAGGATCAGCTTTGCGTTGTTTTCGTCGGAAAAAAGATGAATTATCTAATTATGAAGTGGTTGTAAAGAAATTTTTGGAGGAATTCGAGTCTCTTAGCCGAGCAGATAAGATCAAAAAAGGACAATAAAAATATAGTTCAGTTCATATCATTAATCGAGGATCTATTCATGAGAATGTCACACCCACCGACGGAACGCGAATGTGTAAAAATTATTAGCAAAAATGTATTGCCACAATTTATTAGAGGTTTAGCATTAATGGAGTTCAATACGATTGATGATCTTGAGAATGCGTGCAAGCGAATCGAAGTTTGTGACACACTGGCTCGAGAGAAACCTCTACGATATGAACCAATGAGGGTAGTTAGCAGGGAAGCATATTACTATAGGGATCGATGCAGAGATCAAAATAGTCATATCAGGGCCTACAATTCGAACTCAAACAATTCCTGCTGCTTTAATAACAATTATCGACAGTTTACGTCTTGCCAAAAACAGGATTATGGGAACTTTAGATCTGAAGTTAGGGGAAGGCAATCTGGGAATTCAGGAGCATTAGAACTAAGCCATTGTAACTACAACTCTTCGACGGCTATGGGAAATCGTCCAGCGAGAGATCGATTTTATACGTCTAGACCTAATAGGAGGGAAATCAGTGGAAGCCGGTATAAGCGAGATGGGAACAGCTTCGAGGTAAAACCGTTCGAAAGTCTAGAGTGGGATGAAGGTCGAATTAATAATATACTAGGAGCAGAGGTCGGAGCACTATTAGATAGTGGCGCTTCACTTTCAATTGTTGGTAGAAAAGGAGTGGAGATTTTTAACAGATTTGATTTAAGGGCAAGTAAAGAAATTCTTTCAGTTGTTTATACAGCAGATCAAACGAGACATGCTTGCAATAAGACTTTTTTATTACCAATACATTTCAGAGGTAGTGTTAAAGTTTTAAGAATGGTAGCCGTATCTTATATGAACAAAGTATTAGTACTTGGACTTGATTCTTGGAGGGCTATCGATCTTTCATTAAAACATAGGTTGGGACGCTGGGAGTTCTGCGAAGTAACACAAATCTGGATTATGGTTTATTGGACGAGGAAAGTTGCTCAGATGTACAGAAACGAGGCTTAGAAAGGTGCACGGAGAAATTTAAGAGGCTAGGCGACGTCAAATTGGGTCGAACTACGTTGGTAGAACTCAAAATAGTACAGCGTGGGTACCAAATTTTACCTGCAGTTCAGGCAAGGCTCGTAAGAGAAATTCAGCACATGATTGACAATGACGTAATAGGACCAGCATTTAGCCCATGGTGTTCATCTGCGGTCTTAGTTAAAAAGGAGTTGATAGTCGAAGACTAATGAAAGTAACAAAAAAAGACCGCTTCTGCTTTACCACGAATTCACGGAATCCTTGCAAGACTGAATCGAACGAGATACTTGTCTACAATTGACTTGAATGATGTCTTTTGACAGATACCGCTTACAGAAGATTCGAAGGAGAAAACAGCCTTTTGCATACCGGGTGTGTGACAATACCAATTTAAGGTTATGCCTTTTGGTATATGTAATAATGCTGCAAGTTTTCAACAGCACATGGATCGGTTATTTGGATTTAATGAGGGGGTCTTCCCATATCTCGATGATATAATAATAGCTACAGAGACATACGAAGAACATATTCAAGTTTTATATTGGGTCGCTAATTGACTAGAGGAGGCCAATCTTTCTGTTAATTTTGAAAATGCCAGTTCGCTCGAAGGTCATTGAAGTACCTAGGATTTCTGATAGATACAAAAGGCTTACGTAGCGATCCAGAAAAGGTGAGCACCATGTCAAGTTTTCCGAAACTACATACCTTTACGGAAATGAAGAAGTTCATAGGATTAGCTTCCTGGTACCGACGGTTTGTACCTAATTTCGTGGAAGTAACAGCTCCACTTCATGATTTACTCAAGGGTAAATCTAAAGGAAAAGTACTACGTTGGACTAGGGAAGCAGAGGAAGCATTTATCCAATTGAAATCGAGGCTAGTGGAGCCTCCGGTCTTAAGCAATCCAGACTTCACTCGTCCCTTCTTCTTACAGTGTGATGCGTCTAACATAGCGATTGGCGCAGTACTCATACAGAAGGCGAATGAAGGACTGGAGCGGCCAGTAGCACATTTATTTATTTATTTATTTATTTAACTTCAAATTCATCCGGGAGATTACAGATTCTTGACAAATCCACTTATATTCTACCGGTTAATTGCAAATATCTACATGTACAGCTACCTACGCATCGTGCAACTAGAGAAATATATTGGAATACAAACAGTATGCAAACGTACAAAGAATAGAAGAACGTTAATGTAATTAAGATTAACTCCAGTTAAATATGATAGAGTATAAAAAATTATGCAAAATAATAAAAATAGGAAAACACTGGTATAATAAGATAAATTCAAGATACAACTCATTACCAAATATGAATTCAATTACTAATACTACTATAGCAAACGACTTATCAATTAAGTAAGTACAGAAGGTACAACTAAAACTCTACTAAGTACTAGATCCTAAAACAAAGTTCAAAAAAAAGTTTATTATACTATGTGTATTCATATCCAGAACATGGGAGAAAAGGACATTGAGAGTCTCAATAAAACTATATAAAAGATAAAGAAGGAAATGAAAGGGGTTAAGAGTAAAATCAAGATTAAAATTAAAATTATCTGGGCTGTCTGAGTTCGTTTAATACATGCCTTTTAAATGCCAGAGGACTATTGCCAAACAAGTCAATATTGTGAAACTTACTGATGAATGATTTCTGAAGTCTAAATAATGGAGATTTTTCTATTAAGTTAGTTCTATGGGAGGCTAAATAAAACAAGTCTTGTTGCCTTAATGTCCTCGGCGGGACATTAAAATTAATTTTAGATAACAAGTAGGGACAACCTATATATCCGTTAACCAGTTTAAATAAAAACATTACATCCAAATACAGTCTTCTATTTTCGAGGGACAATAGGTCGAACCTAGCAAGCCTGTCATCATATTCGATATATGAATGTTCAAACTTGAAGAACAGAAATCGCGTGAATTTTCTCTGAACAGCCTCCAGCTGATCTGAATATGTTGAATAGAATGGATTCCAAACTTGAGATGCATATTCCAAAATACTTTTTACTAGAGAATTAAACAATATAATAAAAGAAGATGGAGACGAAAATGATTTACCAGCACGAAATATGAAACCCACCAATCGAAAAGCTCTTGAGGTAATATGATTCAAATGGGACCTAAAAAGTAGTTTCGAGTCAAAAAGCACACCAAGGTCCTTGACAACATCCACTCGACCTAAGGGAACATTATTGATATTATACTCAAACAAAGTAGGAGAACTTTTACGAGAAAACGGGATGACATTGCACTTAGATGTATTGATTTCTAAGTAGTTCCTAGTGCACCAGCCAAGAAGGGTACGTAAGTCCTCTTGTAAGCGAAGACAATCTCGGACAGAATCTATAGTCAGAAATATTTTAGCATCATCAGCATACAATAAGCACCTGGACTTGATATATGAAGGAAGGTCATTAATGAGTATCAAAAAAATGTATGGACCAAGTACGGTTCCCTGCGGAACACCCGAAAGCTGTTCATACGGGTTAGAATTCTTTCCATTGAAGACTACGAGACAATTCCTATTGAGAAGGTAAGAAGAGAACCAGGAGATAGTATTCGCATGGAAACCCAACCGCGCCATTTTGGCTAATGCTATTTTGTGATTAATTTTATCGAAGGCTTTGGAAAAATCAGTGTAAACAGAGTCAACTTGCTTCCCTTGATCAAGGGAAGTGGCAACGAAGTCTGTAAATAAAGTCAAGTTCGTGACAGTGGAACGACCAGGTATGAAACCATGCTGATTATCCGAGATAAGTGCTTTCGTTAGGGGGAGGAGTTGGTTGTAAATAACTTTTTCAAATATTAATGCTAGGCTATTAGTAATGGAAACAGGACGATAATTAGTAATTAATCTGGGATCCCCTGATTTGAAAATAGGTGTAACAAAGCAGCGTTTCAATATTGAAGGGAAAGTATTCCGGGCAATAGAAAAATTAAACAGTTCACATAATGGCTGAGCTAAAGAGTGCGAACATTTTTTATATACAATGTTTGGGATTCCATCAGGACCAGAATTCTTATTTGTGTCAAGTTGATCAAGAACCTTGAGAATTTCCTCACTGGATGTTGAATTCAGTTTAATATTATTCAGGACGCCATTCTCCTCGTCTGACAAATTTAGTCCAGCGCTGGGATCATCTGATATATAGACTGATTTAAAATGGCGAGAAAACATTTTACACGATTGGGTGGGGACCGCGACACCTCATCGTTTAAGACCATTTCATTTGGATAGATGTTGGATTTCTTTAAATTCTTACAGAAAGCCCAGAATGCTTTAGGATTATTATCTAATGAATTTTCAGTGGTGCTAATTAGTTTTCTGTAACAATCACGCAGAAGTTTCTTAGAAACTCTTCTTAGATAGGAGAAAGTATTATAAATTTCAGGGTTACGTCCTTTTTTGTAGAGACGACGAAATCTATCCTTAGTCTCAAGGGCAAATATTAACGAGTGGGAGAACCAATGCGGGTAACGCATATCTCTACGCTTTACTTCGGGCACAAAATTATAGATTCCGCCATTTAAAATACGGTAGAAAACACTGAAAGACTGTTCAACATCAGAGTTGCATAAATTAGAAAAATCAACATGTTCTAAATAATTATTTAAGCCATTGTAGTCACCACGTCTGAAGTCAAAATATTTATTATTATTATTACATGAGATCTTCCAAACAGATAAGGAAAGAGTTATATCAATGACAGGATGATGGGAATCAATCCTAGATAAGGGACATAAAGAACCTGATACTTCAACATTATTGTGTGGCATATCGGTCAATATCAAGTCCAGCAGTTTGTTATTATGATTAAACTGGTTATTATACTGCTTGATATCACATATGGACATAGTATTAAGTAAAGACAGGGCTATACTGCTGTAAGCGTTATTAAATACCATAGCCTTACCATCTGGATCATATTCCCATTGTAAAAATGGTAAGTTAAAGTCTCCTAATATTAAGAATTGGGAATTTTTGGGACATGATAAGATTCTAGTATTAATGTTAGAGAATAACGCATTATACAAAACGAGTGAAGACTGTGGTTGGATGTAAACTAAACAGATATATAACGTTCTATGCTTAGTGCAAACAGCAACCCATAGATCCTCGTACTCTGTTTCAAAAGATTCTATACGATAAGAATTCAAATCATTTTTGACCGCAATTAGACATCCACCACCGTCCTTTGCAGGTATGTTAACGAGGTTTCTGTCCTTTCTATAAACAGAATATCTATTACTGAATAATTCGTTGCTATAAACTCCATCGTTTAAGAAAGTCTCGGTAAAACATATAATGTCATAATCCGAATTCAATATATTTAATCTAACTTCTTCAGTCTTAGTACGAAGCCCTCTAACATTTTGATAGTACATATTAATAGGCATGTTATTTAAGTGTGACCTCGTTAGCTTTATTAACTTGCTCAAGACAGGCTCAGTTTTTTAAGAGGATGGAATTAGAATTAGGATCCTTCTTTAGATAAATTTTAGAATTTTTAGTCCACAAAAATTGATAGCTAAATTTTAATTTTAGTTGCTTTGCCCCATGAAATAATGCCCTCTCCTCCCTGCTCAGAAATTCATTAACAAAAATATTTTTATTTTTATCACTAGTGTTACCAAAAATACTACAATTTAAACTACTTCTATAAGTCTTACTAGCTATAATTACCCTGTCCCTAATTGATTGAGAGGAGTATTCAATTATTATTGAACCTGGCACATCTTGACGCTGACGCTGAAGTTTTCGGTACGCTTTCACAATATCTGTTTCCTTTAATAAAATCTTGAGAGATTCGTGCAGCTTACCAATCAAGAGCAGTATATCTTCTTCCAAGCGAAATGGAACATTTCTGACTTCGGCAATGGATGACAAATGCCTATCTTCCAAGTATGAAACTCTATCCATTAAGTGGTTAAAATTATTTTTGAGGGTAATGTTTTCCTTTTCCAATTGATCGATTTTAATGGAATTAGTATTAACTTTACCAGCTAACTTTTTAATGTCATTTAGGCCATCGACTAATAGGTTCACCGAGCTGCTAAATTCTTTTTGTTTGGAATTGATGGAATTAATTTCCGTGGTCATTCTTTGGATGACTGTAGCAATATCAGTGGCGTCCCCATCATCACATTCTGGACTACCGTCCGATATCGACTTGTTAGGATTGGCAGCAGTGCAGTTCGTACAACGAAAGGCTACAGCCCCATTCGATATAGTAGTTACAATCTCAGGAGATAAGTTGGCACATGAAGCGTGATAATGTTTGTTACAGTCTAGACACTTGAATTCAATGTTGTTTTTGTTCATAAACGTAGAACAAAGCATACACTTAGGCGCCATAACAGAGATTTATTGTGACAGTACTGACAGTAAGATGGCGCAATTGATGCAATGTAGAATTGCGATATACATATACGTGTGAAATATGAAAATTGATAATGATATTATTTAATATATAATTTCATCTTGCAATAGGCTTGAAGTGAAGTATTGTTCTAGATAAGCTTCCAACAATTATAAAAATATACCTCCATTTGCTCCTGTATTTCACATCAGTGATTGAAAAATTGCCAACGCATACCACAACACCATGAGTTGCTGAAATGTGAGGTTATGTGCTAACATCCAACAATAATTGAATAATGCCACTGTAATAAACTTTTTTTCACAGAATAAAGCGCAGCAAGAAATCCTGAAGCAATTATATTTTTGGTCGAAATCCAATCTTCACCAACCGACGTGAAGACAAAATATCCAGCGCAATCCCGTCCGGCAGATTGTAGAACAAAGGCCACATGTATTGTTTTATGATCAGAGTTAATCCAGCAGCGATGCTTGCAAACTCCAATGAATCCCAATTCGATAATTGCATTCAAGCAAATATTTAATAAAAAATACTCAGAAATAATAGCTTAAAATTGAATAAATCAAAGTTTTCTCAGCACCACGAAAATTATGACAGCTGTACACTTTCTTCTTCTTCTTACTTAAGTAAGTAGGAAGCTTCGAGGAACAGATCTGAATTACACGACTAATGAGAAAGAATGTTTGAGTATTGTGTTTTCTGTTGAGAAATTAAGAAGGTCTTTGGAATGTTATAAATTTTATGTAGCTACCGACCATTCTGCTCTAACCTGGTTATTTAGGCAGCAGAATCTCAGTGGCCGATTGGCACGGTGGGTTATGAAGCTGCACGCTTTCGAATTTGAGTTAATGGTCGTCAAGGGAAAGGACAGCTTTGTAGCAGATGGGTTATCGAGAGCGAAGGAAATTGATCTACTCGATTGTTCTCCAATGAAGGAAGATACATGGTATCTTAGTATGGTAGAAATAGTGCAGGAAGAACCACATCGTCACAAAAGTTGAAAATTGGAGGAAAATGAGCTATATATTAAAGGCTATAATGAAGATTTCATTCATGGAGATAGATGGCAGATTGTGGTGCCAGAATCCATACGTGAGTTAGTCCTGCAAGAATGCCACGACACTCCTCTGTCTGGTCACTTAGGAGCTTTTAAAACCAAACAGGGTGTGCTTCGTAAATACTACTGTCGCGGCGTTGCACAAGATGTAGCAGATTATGTGAAGGGTTGCGCAATATGCTTGCAATCAAATTCGCCGAACGCACGGCCTTGATGGGACCGTTTCCTAGATCCACTATGGGTAATCCATATTTATTAGTTATTTGTGACTGGTTCACTAAGTACGTCTGTTTATTTCCCATTCGACAGGCAACGGCAAAGAAGGTAACACAATTACTGCAAGAAAAAAATATTTTTAGAATATGGAGTGCTTTAGGTCATAATAACGGACAATGGAAGGCAGTTTGATTCAAAGAAATTTAGAAACTTGCTGGAAGAGCACAAGATTCCAAAATTTTGGCTGAATTGTAGGTATCATCCTCAAAGTAATTTTACGGAGCGTTGGAATCGAGTGATAGGAGGAGCTTTGCGTTCTTATATATACGAAAACCACAAGTTATGGGATAAGGAAATTCCGAAAATACAGATAGCTTTAAAAACAGGCGTGAATGTAATAACCGGATTTAGTCCATTTCACTTGAATTTTGGAAGGGAGTACGTAGGTTCTGGAGCAGATCACAAACTTTATTGGGATATCAGTCCTGCGAAGGCTTATATACAAAGATGTGCAAAATTAGATCAACTTGAAAAGTTACATGAAAACGTATATTTAAATATACAAAAAGCGCATACCAGAAACAAAAAATATTTCGAATGAGATAAAGTGGATGAAGTGTTCGAGATAGGAGAAGAGGTGTTTAAGCGGAATTATGTACTTTCTGATGCTAGCAAGAATTTTTCCGCAAAGCGAGCACCGAAATTTGTTAAGTGTATTATAATCGGGAAAAGGTCAAATTCAGTGTACCAACTCGCTGATATGAATGGAGTAAGCTTGGGATGGTGGCACATAAGAGATATAAGACCTCAATAGAAGAGCTAAATAATAGAGTAATAGAGATCTTAAAATTACTACGTTAGGAGTGATAGAATTAAAAGTGGAGTTAATTTTAGAAGCATATACTTGTATCTAAGTCAGTTTCCTTTATTTTAATATAATACAAGAGACGGAAAATTCCTTTGAGCAAGCATGAGGTGGGGTCAGATTTGGCTCAATATGTTTCTATGTGATTTTGCTACTTACATTATTTCGACAATCCCAGTATGGTCTTGTAGGGGATTTATGTAGCGTAAGAGGAGACATAATCGAGTTTAATAAATTATAGAGATAGATTTTGTGTTTCACTAAGATTAGTAATGATTTGGCTGTACTCTCTGTATCCATTAATTAAGGTCAGTTTACATAGGATAGAATCTACTAAAACTTCGAAAATAAGATATTTTTCCTGTACGTAGATTAGGCAGATAAGGAATCAGCGAATGAGAATTGACAGAGTGAATCTTAGATTGTAGCGTTATGGGAGGGCAATTTCAAAGGTATACTAGGCTCTTGCGGTACTGTTATAGCATATACGGCAGATTCGGGTTGGATTTAGTAACAAGTTAAGGGTATTTACGAGAGGGGCAGATTTGAGTCAGTGCCATGGCATATGATAAGTCGGAAAATTGATTTATACCTCAAGCATTTACATTGAATCACAAAAAATGTTATAGCTAGAGGAAATTGAAATTAATTTACTGGAAAAGAAAAAGTTTTAGCTAGTTGAAATAATAAAAGGAAATATTGGACATGTTCACCCTACTATCAGTATAGAAATCTGTTGATTCGCGGATAGGGTTGATCCGAAAATCTTCAGCTCATCACAAATGTTGATCGCTGCAGCTAGAAGTAATGTAGTTAACAGGAAAGTTTAATGATGTAGTCATTCACTTTGTATATATAACTCACATAAATCATAATGCATTAGTCCAACAATAATATATAATGGATGTAGTTAACAGGAAAGTTTAATGATGTAATCAATTCAATTCAATTCAATTCAATTCATTTATTTCCTGGGTACTGATGCTACAAGATTTACAATCTTTTTTCAAACATCGAACAAAATGGCAAGAGAGCTAAATAACACTAAACCTAACTTAAATTAAGCTAATATTAAAATATCAAAAAAAAAAATACATATTTACTTAAACATAATATTCGCTTCTCTTATAACTCACATAAATCGTAGTGCATTAGTCCAACAACTTTGCTCACTAAAGCAGTGTGTTGCAACGAACGAAATAACATATATGGATAATTTAGTCCTGATTTGATACACCGAAAGCTACAAAAGAAATAACTGGAAGAGCTAGAATTTCAAATTGTTGCTGATTGAAGAAAGAAAACCATTAATAAGCAAAAGCGTAACTTAGAAAAGTTGACTTAATGAGAAAATCGGTATATCAAAGTTTCATTGCATGAAACTTCGTCAGAGGAAAAGGGGGAATATAAGAACCTTTCGTTGTTCTAATTATAGTAGAGAGTTGTCTTAAATTCAATTCTCTAAAGCTAAACAATTAACAAAAAAATAAGTACTTAACGCAATGAACTCTGTCCTAAATAGAAATGTCCAGCTATAGGTTTGAAAGGTTTAAAAATTATCAAAGTATATGTTAAAGTAGGGTAACTAAATCAAGATGTAATTAGTTAATAGGGTTTTTAAGGTAAAAGGTAAATGTAAAATTTTTAATAACATAAGATGTACATGTAGAATGGAAAGAGGTTCAAGAGCCTGATTAAATATTGGTAATATAATATCGAGAATCACCAAGTTTACGAAAGATACAATATATAATGATGCAACCCATGCAGCACAAAACTACTCAAGCATTCGCTTAGGCTGTCCAACTTAATGGAGCTGAATTCATCCATATTGGTGAACTCCATGAAAAAGTGGAGAGAAGCGTTTCCGTTTTTTGGAGTTTCGACCTGGATGCTGAAGAAAAGTAAAAAAAAAACAGGAGAAAAGATAATTTTTAAAGAAATTAAGAATCAATCCAACTACAGCTTAAATCTAAGAAGATGGACGCAGAGAAATTATAAAAGACTGAATAACGAAGTATTGCTAGATAAAAAAAAAGGTGACTACGACAGGAAAGCAATGGAGAGAACGAGGGTCCCGCTGAACTAAAACGCTGCAGCAACAACATTATTTAAGAGAAAAATGTAAGTTTAGGATAAGGTAGACAGCGAAATTAGCTAGGAAAAAAGAAAAGAACAAAAAAACAAATGAAGAATTAAATAATTACTTGGATAAAAAAAAAAAAAAAAGAGAATTTTGAATTTCAAGAACCCGAGGTTATAGTTTTTCTTGGTCTAAATACTTTGAAATGACGGTGTTCTTTGAATTGTTTCTTTGCATTTATAATATCACTTTCCTGGGTTTTGGTTTGATGATGCTTCATAGTCCTGTGTTGTGCCTCCTGTCACCCTCTGACATGACTGGACTTCTTAAATTTCGGACTTAACGAATGTAAAAGCGCTGCTTCATATTTTTACCGGGAGAGCGGAAGGACTTAATTTTTTTCAAGTTAACTCTAGGAGTTTGAGGTCTAAACTTTTCGCAATTCAGTACATTTTCAACAACACCAATGTCCATTCCATATTTGTGCCTGAAAGCTGACTGAGTGAACACGTTTTGTCAAACTCGGTATTGATTCTAGGTTACAAGATGTTTAGGATTGATCAAGAAACTCGTCCCGGTGGAGAAGTTGCAGTGTATATCAAAGACAACTTTACAGCTATGGTGGTCAGGAAATCCATTGAAGGTCCCACTGAATTTTTAACATTTGAGGTTGGCACTGTGTATGATAAGATACTTGTAAGCTCTATTCTCGGACGTGGGAGGAAGTGCCGGTTTCTGATGGACAACTCAGTTTTTAAAATTCAACCTAATATAACAAATCAGTTCAATATAAAATAAACCTAAAAACTAGTACAATTCAAAACTTAAAAAAAAAAAAAATAATAAATAAAAAAATAAACAACTTTAAAATTCATATTAAAAAAAAGCGATACGCCTTCTTGCTTGCTTTAATTCTGAGAAAAAAAGGAGAGAATTATATCTGAGCAACTGTCATCAAAATAAATTTCAATATGTATTAATTGATAAAAGGCCTTTGTTGGTGCGTGAGGACACAAGGGTAGATTTGGTAGCAAAAATCAGGCACTAAGATTATCTCTGATCAGAATAATCTTTTGTGACGGCTTGTGAGGGCACCAGGATAGTAAAATGATTTGTTAGAAAAATCAGACACTCAGGTTATCCCTTATCAGAATTATCTTCTGTATAAAAGGATAGGAAGCTCAGGTTATCCCTGATCAGAATTATCTTCTGTACGATAGGAAGCTCAGGATATCCCTGATCAGAATTATATTCTATATGACAGGAAGCGCAGGTTACCCTGATCAGAATTATCTTCTGTGTGATAGGATAGCAAATTCAGGTTATCCCTGACCAGAATTATCTTCTGTAGAAAAGGTTGTTTGGGCTGTGGGTGTATTGCTAGATTCTCTCCTAATTTCGTTTTTAATAATGGCGGCGTAAGCCTCTGCTCCAAGAAGAATTTCAACATCTCCTGGAATCGAGAAGGTGGGATCTGCTAATGGAGATTTTTAATGTTTCTCCAGCTTGACACTTTAATTGTATTGGTGGGCAGCAAATCTGTGATTTTTCTTATCGATAGCATGTTGCTTGTGACTGTGGCTTGCTGAACGGAAGTATTGGTGGAAGTTGTGCCAAGTCCAGTTAATTCTTGGGTAGTTTGAGATCCTTTAACCTGTAATAGTTTAAAGGCTTTTTCGGTCATAATAGGCACTTGAGATCCCGAGTCTATTAATGCTCGAAATGTAATTGTGCTTCCAGATGGTGGGTTGACGTTTATTAGGGCTGTAGAGGGGAGAGCCCTTTTCATATTGGCGGTGAGAAATTTTTAAACTTTTTGTTTGTCATTTCTACAAGCTAAGGGTGTGCTTGGCCCAATTTCCATATTGGAATTTTAGATGGACTCATTTGTTGAATTTGTCACTGAATTGTTTTGCTCATAATGGAGTAGAGTATTGCGACTTCTGTTACAGTGGTAACACCTTTCATTGCTTGTGCAATTTAAGGTTGAATGGTTGGGTGATAAACAGTCTTCGCATAAATGCTTATTTGTGACAACCTCTTGCCTCTATCGGGTGGTTAGATTTTTAAAAGTTGGGCTATGAAGCACTATGTGATTGCCTTTGCAATAGCAGCAGAAGTGCTTATTTGTATTAATAGGTGGGTGAACTGGTGTTGAACTTTTGCTTCTATTCAAGAATCCATAGGATTAGGTGAGAGTGGTTTTCTTTGTGTCATATTTGACGACATATTTTTGTTTACTATCATTTTTAGAGTTCTGAAGCGCAACTCTAGGAATTTTGTGAGTGTCTTTAATTCTGCAGTGCTATTATGTAAGCTCTGTTCCCATAGTTGACGAATGTCTGGGTGCAATTTTTGCACGCCTAAATTTATAGTTATTGGATCCCAATGGTCAGTTATTATTTCTAAATTTGTAGTGCTAATAAAGCCTCGGTTATGTTATCTAATAGCCGTTTAATATTGCCGGCAGTGTCATGGTTTATTGTTGCAAGAGACAATAATTTTTTTAACTGCACGTTGACTAGGATTCGCTTGTTTGCCTAGCGTTCATTTAGGAGTTGTCAAGCTGGTTTATAATTTGCGTCGCATATTTCGTAATGCCTGAGAAATTTTTCAGCTTCACCTATTAAATTCATTTTTAAGAAATATTATTTGTCAACTTCTCTCAAATTATTGTTATTATGTATTACTGAATTAAATAGATCGTGAAATAAGATCCATGTCAAATATTCTCCATTGAATGTCGGCAGGTTGATTCTAGGAAGTCTCTCGCTATTGCATGAATTGTGCTAGCAGATGTTAACTGTGTATGGCTAGGATTGCTTACAGATGGCGTTGGTGCTAATCTGTCGGTATCTTCTTCCATGCTTGCTGCATTTGCAATGTAATATTCCTGCATATCACTAAATATTTCTCTTTGACTTCGAGTTGAGGCTCGTTCAACTCTGACACAGAGTCAATAGTTTCATCACACATGTCAGATGAGATGGATTCTCCATCTTTCGGCATTTTGTATGGAGAAGCTTTTGACTGAATGACAGTGTTAAGCAATGAATTCAATTTTATATTTTACTGACTGAGTTATCCGGGAGGGAGTGCCGGTTTCTGATGGACAACTCAGTTTTTAAAATTCAAATATACAATTTTATGCAAAAATTCAAATTCACTTACTTAACCTAATATCACAAATCAGTTCAATGTAAAATATATCAATATAAAATTAAAATACAAGCTACTACAATTCAAAACTTCAAAAATTAAAAATAAACAACTTAAAAATTCAACTTAAAAAAAAACGATACGCCTTCTTGCTTGCTTTAATTCTGAAGAAGAAGAAGAAAAAGATCTGAGTAACTGTCATCAAAATAAATTTCAATATGTATTAATTGATAAAATTCCTTTGTTGGTGCGTGAGGGCACAAGGGTAGTAAAATGATTTATTAGCAAAAATCAGACACTCACATTATCTCGGATCAGAATTATCTACTATGACGGTTGTTACATGAATAGCTTATCTATTCAATCAGTGAAGAAAATTGCATCAGCGATTTTCTTCACATACCATTCGTTTTTACAAAGTTTATTCCCACGACAAATTTTGCCTTCAGCAAAATTTGTCAGTAGAAATAATTATTTAAAAAAAAAAAATATTTAAAAAAAATATATAACAAAAGACAAATCGTACCTTCAGTACGATTTGTCGTGAAAATTATAATATGTATATACGAATGTACATACATGTCACAAAAAAAAGCTTTCGCGATAAGAAATGCGCGCCGCGAGATTACATTGTATGTATACGCGCGCGGCAATTTTAATCGTCGTGACGGTGGCTGATGTTTATAAAAGCATCAAATGTCAAGCCACCGTCCAACGAAAAATATTCTGGACTTGTTTAATCAAGTCCAGAATAAATGAAAATTTTCTCAGGGTGAAAATGCAACTATGCATTTTCTACCCTGAACGAAGGCTCTTGATCGCGACAAAAGTGATCAAGAGCCGAGTTGGATTGAAAAACTTAAAGCGGTTGGTTACGGCGGTTCGGTAGTCGAATTTTTGAAAACAAAGCGAGTCGGATTTATAATTTGAAAAACGGCAGTCAAGGTAAAAAAAAAGAGATATTAAAAATTGTGAAAAGTTTATAGGAATCAGATTGTGAAAAGTAAAAAAAAAGGAGATTAAAAATTGTGAAAAGTTTATAGGAATCAGATTGTGAAAAGTAAAAAAAAAGAGAATAAAATTGTGAAACGTTTAGAAGAATAAGATTGTGAAAAGCTCATAAAAAGAAGCTTATAAAAAGCTTGTACAAAAGAGAAAGGATTAGTTGGTGAAAGAAGTAAAAATTAAATAACAAGAGCACTTGACAAATCAAAAGGTGTTTT
The DNA here is from genome assembly GCA_963924295.1 of Dioctria rufipes. Lineage (NCBI taxonomy): Eukaryota > Metazoa > Arthropoda > Insecta > Diptera > Asilidae > Dioctria > Dioctria rufipes. The sequence continues at coordinate 74,743 of CAWUPM010000979.1, forward strand.
GGATTAAATTACCCGCCCATCTCACAAAAAGGTACGTAACAAAATTGGCGCAGCCGGTAGAATAGAGGAAGCCTACGTTAAACGAACGAAGTATAAGCGCTCCAAAACCCTCTATCCTACGAATCTAAAAGGCGTTTAGGACTAGATCGAATACTGGGCAAGACACCCTACCCTCCGCCTGAAGTTGAGTCTCTCTTCAGGAGTATTTCGATCTTGTCGGCTCCCAACGCTCGGGGTCGGACAGCTTTAACTGCCTCTGTTTGAAAAACACGCAGCCACCCCCTCATCAAAGCACAAAGTGCCAACATGGGACACGAGTGGGCTTAATCCCAGTCCAGGATAAAGAAGTCCACAACCAACAATTTTAAATCTGTACCTGAAGGAAGGACAGATATACTCCAATCTGCGATCCGGAGATGAAAGGGACTTCGAAGTAGGCAACGCGCCCCCCTTTCAGCTTTTATCCAGGGGAATTTAAGAAGGCCACGGCCCCCCCCGGCAGCAAAAGAACTTCAAGAAACCGAACCCACGATCCTGAATTGAGAGGGACCTCGAAGAAGGCAATAAGCCCCCCTCTCAATTTGAGCCAAGGGAATTAAGACGGCAGAAGCCCCCCTAGCTGCAAATTTTACACACGGTGGTCCATGAGCGAGGAAAGCTCCCACCAAGAAACACCGCCGGAAATCCAACTTCCATCAACTCCTCAACAATCCTCCTCACCGGGCGTCGCACAGGAAGTTCCGTCCCGGAACGAAGGAGGCAACGAGGGAGCAACATCCGCACCAGAGGGTGAAGCGCAAACACCCCCAACAATATCAACAGTAAAAGGAGTCACTTTAAGGAGCGGGACAACCCTGACAGGTCCCAACCAAGTAAGAAACACTTTAAATTTAGAAATATATTTAAAAAATTTGGAAGAGAAAGTGCGCAACTCCTCCGAACTCTCTGGGAATCAGTGCGACTCAGTAAAAAAGCAGATCGAAAAGTCGAGAAAAGAAAGATTGGAAACAATCGAAAGATTTAAAATTAACACAGAGAAGTTCAAAAAGAGCTTAAAGGAGTTTGGAGAATTTTCGCACCCTCTCGGGGTAGATATCATTCAAAATAATAGTGCTGGATTAAGAGAAAGTGCCATCGAAGACAGTGTCAGTGATTCCACCGCGAGTGAAGTCCTTCTAAATTGGCTGGGCGACTCCCTTCTGGAGACCAGCATAGAATAAAATAGTTCCCCATCAGTAGCAGAATTAAAGTCAAAAATCCCCAGTATAAACATGGCAGATTACGCGAAAATCGCCAAACTGACTGCTCAGCTGGTTCCCCTATTCTCAGGAGAACAGCACCCAAAATTGAGCCTTGAGCTCCAAACATTTCTAGGGTGCTGCAGGCAGGTAATACAGTGCATTTCGGTGGATGAACTAACAGCATTCTTACAAATCTTTCCCACCAGACTTCGAGGCGAAGCTTACCAGCTTTTTGCCTCAAATATGCCCACTACTTTCAAAGAAGTAGAAGAACGGCTAAATCTCACTTACCTGCCTAGAGAAACTTACCAGGAACTGGTAAATAGATTAATCACTACAAGGCAGTATCCCTTAGAAAACCTCACAGCCTTCACGGCACGAGTGAAACAAATGCTGGCACTCTGCAATGAAGCAGCAGAATCCAAGTACGGCGCCACAGCAGCACCAGCTGTTAAAACGCAGCTAGAAGATTTCGTGAAAAACGCACTAAAAACAGGAGTCAATAACCCCTATATGTGCCAATACCTACTGACCATGACTGGCGGCATGGTGGATGACCTCGTACAAAGAGCACTTGACATGGAACGTCTCCAGCAAAGTGCTCTATTCCTGCAACCTTCAGGACAATTTCAACAAAATGTGATGCAAAATACACTACCCCATTCAATAAGTGCAATAACATCCAATAACGCACAATTTAGTGGAATTAACTCACCAGCTAATCACAGCGTATTTACCCCAGGCATAATGCCATACGCTCAAGTTCCCCAGACCCTGCCTAACACAAATAGTCACATTCAGCAGCCGCAGTTCACACAGACAAACACACCACCATACATCAAACAGGAGCCAAGATCTCCTAATAAAAATTATAATGTACAAAATAAAAATAATTATTTAAATAAAATCAGTTGTAGTTTTTGTAATTTAAGAGGCCATACATACGCCGATTGTTTGAAACGTAAAAATACGCCGTACTGTGTGAACTGCAAAATGTATAATCATGACGTGCGTGACTGTAGAAGCAACAACAATAGTTTTCAAAGAACCCAAAACAGGGAACCACCAAACCAACGTCCTAGAGAGCCGCAAAACCCCAATAACAACTCAAGAGTATATAATGTGCGAAAAAAGTGCGAATTTTGTGGTCGTTCTGGACATGCAGTAAATAACTGTCAACAAAAACGTAAATGGGTAGCCCGGAGTCAGGGAAACGACGTACAGTCGACCCAAAACTCCCCGGCTCGACTATAAATCTCCCATCTAATAAAATAGGGTCACCTCAGCAGCCCGATTCCAGTGTCGCTACAGTAAAACTTCCTTTAGACATAGGCCTGAACGGCCAAACTAAACTAGTAGTAGACACAGGCGCTGAGGTAAGTATAATAAAGAAAAGGTCATTAAAAGATCAGAAAGAAATTAACCACAATGAGGCATGTACACTTCAGACCCCATTTGGTACCGCAAAGACGATAGGAAATTGCCAGGGAAACTTCGTTTTCAAAAACAAAATTCCCTGCAAGTTTCAAGTCGTAAAGAACTTGCCTGGCTTTTCCGATGATGGACTTCTAGGAAATGATTTCCTAACCACCAACTGTAACGCTGAGGGTCCAAACAAAGCACTAAGGTTTCCTCGCACCGAAACTAACCCAGATGAATTTACCTTGCCATTAGAGTTTGAAACGGACAAGCTACATTCAAACAAAGCAGCTGCCAAGCTCCAAAAGGGCCCAAGGAATGTGAAAAAAGCTGTCTGGGCGAACAAGAGACCGATGAAGGCAGGCAGCAATTGGTTTCTTTAAGGAACTAATCTGCATACCTGCGCGCTCTCAAATTGTGGCCCCAGTGCCGTTACAAACTCAAGAAGAAATGCTCTGTTTATCCCAAGAGATAAGCGATGGAGTCTTCTTGGCAAATAGTTTACTGTCGTCTGGAGAAAAATTAGTCCTGGTTAGTATTCTCAACGCTAACAGTCATCAAGTAGTCATACGTAGCTTAAAGTTACAGCTATTTCCAATAAACGACTACAAAATAGTCCCATTAAGGCACACAAAAGACCACAAAAGAACACACATTCCACTACCAAAGTTAGAGGCAATATCAAACAACACAAGAGACGGAACTGAGTGTCTAAAGCCTGCCAAAAAGGTGCATTAAGCTCTCCCTTCCAAAATCCCGAGGCATAAGTCACTATTAATCAATCAACGGCCATATAAGAACGGTAGCGAGTCGCTAAAGCCTATACTAAGGGTGTATATTACTCCACCGTCTTCTAGCATAAAAAATCCTACATGGTCAAAAAATACTAGCATCGGCGCGCATGAGTATTCCACACAACCTAAGGCAAAGACCGCACAGGTGTATCAAACTCAGCCGTCGGCGAAGCAGGAAGCAAGTACCCTGCTACATGCTAAATACAACAAAATAAAGCCTCATAAGGAATTAATTAAATCCAATCCAATTTCAGGACACAAATTTACAAGGAATAGGAATTCAAACCAAGGTTCCGCCGACAAAACGGCGATATTACAACATGTACGATATCTATACCCGGATATGAGACTCCGGACGATCCAAAACAATACCCGCGTATTTCTAGGCTAGAGCAAGAACTCAGTCTAGACCCTAATTTAACCGCGGAAGAAAAAATTTCGATATCGGAACTCTGCGAAGAGTATAACGATATCTTCTTCCTCAAAGGTGACAAACTCACCTATATAAATGCGATAACGTATAATATTCCGTTGGTACAGGATCAAGCACCAATCAATCAAAAAATGTACCGCTTATCTGAAACACAGCGGAAAGTAATTAACGAACAGTTAAAAGAAATGCTAGACAGCGGGATAGTCCAGTCTAGTAAAAGCCCTTGGATTTCACCTCTACTAGTTGTCCCCAAGAAAGCGGGACCTGACGGTGAAAAAAGGTGGCGCGTCGTTGTCGGCTTTCGTCAGTTAAACGAAAAGACAATTGGAGACGCATTCCCGCTACCCCGAATCGAGGATATACTCGACCAACTAGGTCACGCAAGGTATTTCACCACACTCGATTTGGCCAACGGCTATCACCAAGTTCTAGTCGACAAAAAAGGTCGACATAAAACTGCTCTCAGCACAAGCTATGGGCACTACGAATGCAAGCGTATGCCATTCGAGCTCAAAGGAGCCCCCGCCACATTTCAACGCCTAATGAATTTCGTCTTAACAGGCCTACAAGGCCTCGAATATTTTGTCTACCTAGATGACATTGTCATCTATGGAAAAAAATTAAATGACCACAACGAAAAGTTGAGGATAGTCTTCAATAAGTTGAGAGAGAACAACTTAAAACTGCAGCCAGAGAAGTGCCAGTTCCTACGAAGAGAAGTTGTTTACCTAGGACATAAATCTTCTAGCGAAGGGGCCCTACCAGACCCAAGTAAGACGGCCTGCGTCCAAACATTTCCTGCTACAAAAACAGTAAGGCAAGTTCAGTCATTTGTAGGACTTGCCAATTACTACAGGAAATTCAATCAAGACTTCTAAAAAATTGTACGTCCAATCACGAATTTTCTCCGAAAGGATGTAAAATTCACTTGGACAGAGAAATGCCAAGAACCATTTCAAAGCATAAAAAATGCTTTAATTTCTACACCACTGTTAATTTACCCCGATTTTTCGATATCTTTTAATATTACTACAGACGCAAGTAACGAGGCTCTAGGAGCTGTTCTTTCTCAAGGAGAAGTCGGAAAGGACCAGCCCATTGCCTATGCAAGCCGCACATTAAACAAAGCCGAAAGAAATTACTCTACTATAGAGAAAGAGTTATTGGCTATTGTCTGCGCTACCAAGAATTTCAGGTGCTATCTTCAAGGCCGGAAATTCACGGTCTATACTGACCATAAACCTATCAAAGGTGTCTTCAATGTGAAAGACCCTACTTCCCGTTTGGTGAGATTTCACCACAAATTAACTGAATTCGATTACAACATCGAATATAAACCAGGGAAGTACAACACTAATGCAGATGCACTAAGTCGCATCCCTCAAGCATTAAAGGAAGACAGTTTAGGCAATACCTTAACGGTAAAAGCCCTAGTCCACCACACGATGGACTCAGATGTGGAGGAAGACGATTCCACAAATAATAAAAAGAAAAAGAAGCCGCTCATTGTTTCGTCGTGACTCGAGCTCAGAAGCAAAAGGTTCAAGAGACAATAAATAGCTCCAGTGAGGAGACAGAAGAGCACACGAAAGCGGACCAAAACGAGATTCAAAACACGGAGGCGGAAAACCTAAACCCAGCATCGCTTGAGCAAAAACTAAGTACTGGCAAGACACCCGAAGTTATTATGAGCCCCACGGAGATCCAAACAATCTTAAAAGATTATCACGATTCTCCATTTGGTGGCCATCAAGGTGTCATAAAAACTTACAAACGAATAAGACGCAAGTATTGGTGGAGACACATGCTTAGCGACATCAAGAAATCCCATCAAATTTAAAACGGGATCCCGAACCAGTTTACAATCACGAGAGCTATTATCATATACTAAAGTATAAGCTCCAAAAATCATACGCCACGGCAAGAAAGAACTTATTAGCAAGTAAACAGCGCTCAAAGTGGTACTACGATCAGACAGTACGGCCCCTAACTTGCCATGTAGGAGACAAGGTCCTCATCAAGAACGAAAGCAGAAAACATAAGCTTTCTCAAATCTGGATTGGACCTTATCAGATAATCGCAATACCAAGCGAAGTAAATACCACAATCAAAATTGGTAAACGTAAAGTAACGGTACATAATAACCGTTTGCAACCATATTTCGAGTAAAAACATGTTGAACAAAAATGAACCAGGTTGACTTAAAATTCCTACTAAAGTGTCCATTAAACCTCATTTCACTACACCCCCATAAACATTTGCGGTGGAGTCAATACACTGCCCAATTTCAAACGGCACAATACACGCACAAATATACTTAAAGGATTATTTTCTTCCTCCGAATTGTCCACAGAAATAGCGCTACAAATTATTGCAATTGCCCTCCTCACCCAGTATGCGATAGGAGAAATCGCCGACAAACCCTATGATATAACCAAGCTAAATAGCTCGGGCATACTTTTCGAGGACCTAGGAAATCTCATGGTATATCATGACACCTGGAATGTCCTCGCCGAAATAGACTTGGATGAACTAGATGCACAGATAAAGCTAGCAGGATATGCAGAGCACTTGGTGCATAAACTCTGCATAAATATAACAAACCCAGAAGACCTGTGTAATGTGCAGCAACTACACATACACGCTATAATAGGTAGCGTACGAAAGCGCACGGAAACTATAAAGGAACTAGTACCAGGAAAACGCAAGGCCAGATCGCTATTTGATGGAATAGGCAATGCCATGCACTATTTGTTTGGATCTATGGACAGCAATAACGAGAAAGAAATTTACAGCAGGTTAGAAGAACTTGAATCAAATACACAAGCCCTAGCCGAGCTAGAGAAACAACAAATCAGTGTTGTAAAAACAACCTTGGAAAAGATTCATAAACCGCTGGCTATGTTAATAGACAAACAACAAAAAATAGCCCACCAGATAAACGACCTCCGACATGTGGCCGATGATTTAACTAGGAGACAACTGAGACAAGAGATTATATCAAGCTTATTGCTCCAAATCATCGAATTTGAATATCGACAACAAGCCATCCAGGAGGGCCAGTAAAACCAATCATATTCATCCACTCCTAATGTCTCCCAAAAAACTGTTGGAAATATACCGCAAGACGGCCTCGAATTGCCCAAATGACCAAAATTGTCTATCTGTTCTATATCAAATAGCTGGAGCTCAGTCACTTCTTATGCAGAGTAAATTGGTGGTGACAATTACTCTCCCAAATTTTAATCTGCCAAAAATGAGGATACAACAGATTCAATGCTATCCTGTACCCAAGTCAGCAACTTACTCATTAATTCCAGACCCTGGTTATTCACACATAGCCAATAGCGCAAAAACTCAGGAATTTCTCTTATTAAAAGGCGAGGACATGAAAATTTTCAAGAAAATAACAAGTAATTTGGAAGAAAACACGTATGTAGGCCGGCTGAACACGCCTATAATCAAAGCGGCAACGTCCAACGAATGTGCCATTAAATTACTATATAATCCTTTAAATGAAGTGCCCAAATACAGCACCAGAGTACAAGCTCCCCAAAAGGACATGTTAATTAAACTAAGCAAGCCAAATGCGTGGCTATTTTCATTTCTCACCTCCACGGTGCTACACTTCACATGTCCCGATCGCTTTGTGATCTCGAAACAAGGACAAGGGATATTAGAGATAACGCAACCATGTCAAGTTCAAATAAGTGACAAAGTGCTCAAATATGAAGGTCAAAGTAAACGCCCGCTGAAATTAACTCAACCCAAACAATTTCCACAATTTAATCATTCCTTATTTAATTTGAGTCTGGCTGACATTTTACCAGAATCTCAAAACCAAACGCAAGTCTCAATGGAAATTTTAACTGGAGACGATACTCAGAAATCAGTCTACCAGGACACGCATTCACTAGAGGAAATTAGAGGCAAAATTATTAAATACCAGGAAAAGATATCACGTAAAAACTCCCATATCCTGTCCACAACTTCTCTATCATTTACGAGCCTACTAGTTCTGGCCATAATGATCGCTGTGGCAGTAAAATATTTTAACCCTGTTGTAATCAAGATGAGACAACAGAGAAATCAACCACGAGGTAACCCCGAAATTTCATCAGAGGGAATTCCTTTAGGGGATCGAACTAATGCTCCCCAACCCAGTTTAAGGCGAGCCAGAAGCCTCCCCAAAACAAAATCAGTCCAAATAGTGTAAAGGTGCGAACACGGACACTGTCAATATGGACTACTAATCAACCTAATTAAGACATAAAAGGTAGACCTGGTACGTAGAAACAAAAATGTACCAAAACGCAAAGTAAAGGTACAACACAACATGTATTACAGGCAGCAAGGCCCAAATAACTACATTGTAAATATAGAATTAGAATTTAATATAAACGGAAAATAGAATATATATAAGAAAAAATAAAGTACATAGAAGAAGTACGTAGTAACTAACAGTATAAGAAACTGAATATACAGTTGGAAGAAAAAAAAATGTATTAGAAGTAAAGACAAGTATAAGTTAGAATAAATAAATATACTGGCGAGAATAGAATATATAGTAAACAATATAAAATACATACAGAAAATATAAAGTTAAAGAAAAACTACCTTAAAAGTAGACATAAATAAATATAAAACTATATGTATATAAATAAAACACAACAAAGAAAACAAAAAAAAAGGGGTAGTATATAAAAATAGAATTAGTAAAACTTAATTCAAAATAATACATAGTTAAGACGGAATAAATTTCACCAGGCTCCTACCAAAACAAATAATTAGAAAATAAAAAGCAATTAGCATATAGAAAAAAAAGGAATAAGAAATAATACAAATAGAACAAAGACAAAAAAAAAAGGCGTTGACCAGGCCACAAAAAGTGTTTTAACTAAGAAAAATTTTTTTTAAAACAAACAAACCAATTGTAGGTGAAAAATATAATCTAGAATAACAAATAAATAGATATTAGCAAAAGCTAATGTTAGCTCGGAAAATAGGTACTTGTTAAATAAGTTAAAAATGCGCTAGTATTTAAGAGAACAAACAAAAATTTTGTAATCCAAGACTGAGAGCCGAGCCAAACTAAATTATCCAACTAAAAACTCCCCGCCGAAAACCTACGCCAAGCCAGGTAGGACCGCAAACCACTGTTGTTCATTCCCACTCAGTACCCCCTATACAAAAAAAAAAGTAAGGAAAGGTACAAAAACCCCACCCAAGGAAGAACCAAAGAGTAAAAGACATAGTCCCCACCTCAAAAGTACCATGCGGATGGGTCCTCGCCAAGAGGGGTTCACATGCACGATGGTGATTAAGTACGCCATAGAAGTGAGCCCCACCGGGCTATGATAGGGCGGTTCGTGTTCTAACCGGAGGGTAATCAACATTTTTAAAAGTAAAGGTACACCAATTTATTTTCAAACAAACTAATAATCACGAGGTTTTCGCGGATGTAGCTGAGACACGAATGATTAAAACATCGAAATTGTATCAGCATCCGCTACGGAAATATATTAAACCTAAAGATAAACGGGGCGGATATTCGACACCCCTAGATAAGAAATCTTTCGAGGAATATCCCTCAGCCCTTCCCCCGAGAGTTATTCCTCTCCAAAGAATAACTCTCTTATTTGCGAGGGGAAGGATTGTTACATACCTAAAAACATACCTGAAAAAAGGGTAATAAAATAATTATTTAAAGTCATAAATTTTCAACAGAATAGCTTATCTATTCAATCAGTGAAGAAAATTGCATCAGCAATTTTCTTCACATACCATTCGTTTTTACAAAGTTATTCCCACGACAAATTTTGCCTTCAGCAAAATTTGTCAGTAGAAATAATTATTTAAAAAAAATATATTTAAAAAAAAATATAAAATAAAAGACAAATCGTACCTTCAGTACGATTTGTCGTGAAAATTATAATATGTATGTACGACCGTACATACATATTACAAAAAAAAGCTTTCGCGATAAGAAATGCGCGCCGCGAGATTACATTGTATGTGTACGCGCGCGGCAATTTTAATCGTCGTGACGGTGGCTGATGTTTATAAAAGCATCAAATGTCAAGCCACCGTCCAACGAAAAATATTCTGGACTTGTTTAATCAAGTCCAGAATAAATGAAAATTTTCTCAGGGTGAAAATGCAACTATGCATTTTCTACCCTGAACGAAGGCTCTTGATCGCGACAAAAGTGATCAAGAGCCGAGTTGGATTGAAAAACTTAAAGCGGTTGGTTACGGCGGTTCGGTAGTCGAATTTTTGAAAACAAAGTGAGTCGGATTTATAATTTGAAAAACGGCAGTCAAGGTAAAAAAAAGAGAGATTAAAAATTGTGAAAAGTTTATAGGAATCAGATTGTGAAAAGTAAAAAAAAAAGAGATTAAAAATTGTGAAAAGTTTATAGGAATCAGATTGTGAAAAGTAAAAAAAAAGAGAATAAAATTGTGTAACGTTTAGAAGAATAAGATTGTGAAAAGCTCATAAGAAGAAGCTTATAAAAAGTTTGTACAAAAGAGAAAGGATTAGTTGGTGAAAGAAGTAAAAAATAAATAACAAGAGCACTTGACAAATCAAAAGGTGTTTTGGATTAAATTACCCGCCCATCTCACAAAAAGGTACGTAACACGGTGCATGAGGGCACCAGGGTAGTAAAATGATTTGTTTGAAAAATCAGACACTCAGGTTATCCCTGATCAGAATTATCCTCTGTGATGATGCGTGAGAGCACCGGGGTAGTAAAATGATTTATTAGAAAAATCAGATACCCAGGCTATCCGTGATCAGAGTTATCTTCTGTGATGATGCGTGAGGGCACCAGAGTAGTAAAATTATTTGTTAGAAAAATCAGACACTCAGGTTATTCGTGACCATAATTATCTTCTGTAAAAAAGTATAGGAAGCTCAGGTTGCATTGAAAGGATTGGGAGTGGATGATTTAGTTCTTAAATATTTTGTTGCTAGGTTTAAAGGAAAAACGCGAAAGGAAATTGGTTTGCTTTTAGTTCAAAGTTTGTACAGCTTGTGACTATACATAATATACATATATGCATCATTTTGATAGACTCAAACTTCCTCTGATCTTACAAATTAGGAAGGCTGTTGGAGATTCTTAAGATTACAAGCCAGCATCTTTGATCACGGGAATTTTCTTTTCTTTCATTTTAACATTAAACTACTAATCGTAGCTCGGAAAGGCAGTAAATCTTGAAATGGAGATAAACAGATTGACTCAAGATGAGCTAGCGTACGAGCTGGTCATTAGAGGGTTGCCTCGGGGAAAGGTGGATGACATGAGAGTCCACCTGCGGTCAGCTTTGAAGGTAGAAAAGGAGGGTAAGTTTTTAATCGTAGACCCGTAACCATTTACGGTCGACGAAGATATAGAAGCGGTAAATAAAAAGCTTGAAGTGATAAATTTAATGCTAGATTCCTTTGAAGGAGACTCGAACTCTTCTGATTACATAAAATTAATTACGCAAATAGAATGGGCTCAAAGAAGGCTAGATAGAATAAAGGCTGAAGAGGAAGAATTAAAGGAAAGCAAGGGTCGTGCTAGGGCTGATTTAATTCTCGCGTTAGGGTCGTTAAAATTAAAAGCTGATGGAGATGAGGATGAGGATCAAGACGACTTTTCCGATGATGACGATGAAGAAGAAAAGTCGACAATGCCAGCTCCGGTCTTACCTTGTAGCAGCTCGAAAATCTCTCTACATAAATTTGATATAAAATACTCTGGAGAACAAGGACAGTCGGTAAACTCGTTCTTGGAAAGAGTGAGCGAGTTAGCTGATGCTCGAGGAGTTACCAAAAAACAACTGTTCCAATCAGCCTTAGATTTATTCGTAGGTAGAGCACTCATATGGCATAGAGAAAACAAATCAAAATTTCGCTCATGGTCCGACTTAGTCAAAGAATTAAAGAGGGAGTTTCTCCCATCGGACTATGATGACAGATTGCTCGAAGAAATAAAAAGGAGAACCCAAGGTAAGGAAGAAACGATAGGCATGTACATAGCGATGATGTCCAACATGTTTACGCGATTATCGGATCCGCTCTCGGAAATTCAGCAGTTGAAAATATTGAAGAGGAATATAAGTCCATTTTATCAGACTCAACTCGGTCTGACAGAAATTGAAACCATACAGCAGTTAGTTGAGCTGGGTAGAAATTTGGAATCTATCCGCCATTCGGTTGAGTCTTTTGTACCACCTCCCTCGCGACGGAATAATCATCTCCTTGAACCAGATTTGGCCTACGTTGCTACGGAGTCCCCCAGCGTTTCACTAGTCAATAATCCTCGAGCACCGGAAGCCACAAGTGCTAGAAAATGTTTTAAATGTGGCCTCCAAGGTCATATCGCTAGATTTTGTAGGAATAACTTAAGGTGTTTCGGATGCGGTACTATCGGAGTAACGCGTCCTAGGTGCCCGCAGTGTAATCAGGGAAATCAAAATAATCAATCTTCGAGAAATAACTCAAACCATGTACAATCCAGCACATCGGAAAATGAGAACGGAGCTCGAACTTAAGCGGTGGTTCGAGCAATCCGTAAAAAGCCGCAGATAGGAAAGGTCGAAATGTTAATGGAAGGTAAGTTATAGAAGGGGATCGCATCGTACGTGACACTTTAGTGGATTATATCTTTGCACGGGCGGGAAATGACGTACGACCTCATTTGAAAATTTTTATTTTCGGGTTGAAATTTTGTGGATTACTGGATTCTGGTGCATCTCGCACGGTCCTTGGAGGTCTTGGCTGGAAATTATTAAGCAATATGAAACTTAAAATCAGAGAAGCGGCAGCGAAACGGGTTAGTCTGGCAAATGGAAGGTATGTAAATGTTCTTGGGGAAGTTAGCTTGCCAATCCAGTTAGAAGAACGAGTAAAAGTCTGTGAAGTTCTCGTTATTCTGGAACTTCCCCACGCAATTATTTTTGGAATAGATTTTTGGCGAGAGATGAGTATTAAGGCAGATTTTAGGGAAAATTCGTGGCAGTTTACGGATGAGGGCATAGAGGTTAATATAAATGCGCTGCAAAGCCATTCCAAGTTATCAGACTCGCAGAGGCAAGAGTTAGAGCAGGTCATTAATGAGGTTAAATTAAGAATGGGTACTAATCTCGGATGTACTAACCAGGTACAGCATGCAATTCAAACAAATTCGGAACCAATAAAGCAGCGGTATTATCCGGTATCGCCTGCTATTCAGAAAATAATCAATGAGGAATTAGATAATATGCTTGAGATTGGAGTAGTGGAATCATCCAATAGTGCTTGGGCGTCTCCGATTGTAATAGTAAAGAAGAAAGATGGCAAGTATCGCTTCTGCGTCGACTATAGGAAATCGAACAAAGTGACCAAGAAGGACGCGTATCCTCTGCCATTTATATCCGCCACCTTAGATAAATTGAAAGATGCCAAATATATGTCCTCACTGGATATCAAGTCTGCATTTTGGCAGATTCCAGTAGAGGAAGAATCCAAGCAATACACAGCGTTTACTGTACCTGGTAGGGGTCTATTCCAGTTCAAAAGGATGCCGTTTGGGTTGAGTAATTCCCCCGCTACTTGGCAGAGACTGATTGATCGAGTGTTGTCCGGGGATCTAGAAAGTAAGGTGTTCGTATATCTGGACGATGTGATTATTGTGACACAATCTTGCCAGGAACACAAAAGAGTACTGAAGCAAGTACTCGATAAATTATTTGATGCTGGACTGGTCATAAATTTTGAGAAATGCGAGTTCTGTAGACCTGAACTTAAATATCTCGGATACGTAATAGGTGAAAACGGCCTACAAGTAGACCCCGAAAAGGTCCGATGTATCTTGAACATTACGAGCCCGAGGAATATACCGGAAGTGCGCAGATTTATCGGGATGATATCCTGGTATAGGCGATTTGTTCCAAGCTTCTCCACGATAATAGCCCCAATCACGGAACTACTCAAGAAAAAGAAAAGGTTCGTTTGGTCAGACGAGTGCGATCGCGCGTTTAAAAAAGTCAAAGATTGTTTGGTGAGTGCCCCAATACTAACCTGCCCGGATTTTAACCATCCTTTTGTCATACATACGGATGCCTCAGGATATGGTCTGGGTGCAGTCTTAACTCAGCAAATACACGAGGAAGACAAAGTCATTGCGTATCTGAGCCGATCACTTAATCGTTGCGAACGCAATTACTCGACGACAGAGCGCGAGTGTCTTGCGGTGTTATGGGCTGTGGAAAAACTACGGCCATATATAGAAGGGACTACATTCACGGTAGTCACAGACCATGCCGCCCTAGTCTGGCTGCACAATCTAAAGGACCCTACCGGGAGACTAGCGAGATGGGCAATGCGCCTTTAGCAATATGACTTTGATACTATTCATAGGAAGGGCAAAGAGCACCTTTTGCCCGACTTGCTGTCTGGTTCGGTCCCCGTAGTCGATTGTGTAGCTGAGAACAACGAAACTGATGATGCGTGGTATGCGAAAATGATCAAACAAGTTATTGGAAGCCCTTCCAAGTATCCAGATTGGAAGGCTGAAAATGGGAAGTTGTGGAAACACTGCAGGCCCAAATATCCAGAACTAGCATTACACAACGATTATTGGAAAGAGGTAGTGCCAAAACGGAATAGAAAAGATGTGATTTTCAAGGCTCATTACTTACCGACTTCTGGGCATCAAAGAGTTCAAAAAACTTCCGACCGGCTGTACCAGAAATTTTATTGGCCTAAAATGAAAAGTGACGTCGCATCGTACGTCAAACGATGTTTAATATGCCAAACGATTAAACCTGAGCTGAAAAAGCCAGCTGGTCTGATGTCCTCTCGACCAGTAGGTTATAGTCCGTGGGAGTCCATTAACATAGATTTGGTCGGCCCTTTACCTCGCTCTACAGGGGGATATAAGTACATTTTTACAGTAGTCGATCAACTTACGAAATTTCCAATGCTATTTCCCTTACGGTCAGCGAATATAACTTCAATTAACCGGGTGTTAGAAGATTACGTAATTTTACTATTTGGTGCCCCAAAAAGTATAGTCTGCGACAATGGTACTTAGTTTAGGAGTAATGAATTCAAAAAGCTTTGTAAGGAATATGGAACAGAAATTAATTATACTGCGCTCTATCACCCACAATCCAACCCTGCCGAGCGAACAAATCAGGTCATCAAATCGATGCTACGGGCATACGTAGCCGAAAACCACAAGAAGTGGGATTCATATCTGGCAAAAATTGCTTGTGCCATTCGCACGTCCACCCACGAAGTATTGAAACTGACACCGTATTTCGTAAATTTCGGTAGAGAAATGGCAACACATGCTGAAGACTACCGGCACCTACGAATAGAAAACAATTTTGATGCGACGATTCGATCCAGTGCCCTAGAACAAGTAAGGAAAGATGTAAAAGGAAGACTGCTGAAGGCAGCTCAAGTATCTAAGCGCATGTATGACCTCCGAAGAAGGGATCAGAGATTTTTTGTAAATGACATGGTATTGCGCAAAAATTACGTATTGTCAGATGCTGCTAAGTTCTTCAATGCTAAGCTTGCTCCAAAATTCATAGGGCCATATAAAGTAGTTAAGGTTGTATCTCCTTGGACCTATGTGTTACAAGACGCTAGCGGTAGGAACGCAGGCACTTGGCATAGCAAGGATTTGAAGGTATATCGTTCGAACGAAGATAATCATGATTAGGCAGTTGTTTTAGTTTAGTTTGTCCCAATTCCAAAGTTTTTTTTTGTTGCCGCAATAAGGCATCCACCCGGCTTAACTGGGAAACTACAGGGTAGCGAGATACCGCTTAAGTCCTCTGTGGTTGATACTCTCTTGATGCAACGTTTACACAATTTTAAACTACATGGTGTCGCCTGGTATACGTCAGGAGAGCGGCTATACCAATTCCAGACAATACTCGCGTTCTAAAATTTTCTGTTAGTTAGTCAATTATTAGGGTTTGGTAGTGAATGTGTGAAATAAGAATAAGTGACATATCGGAATAATAGATAAACTAGGGACTAGTTTTAACCGACGTAATTTGTAAATAGGATAATATGCGCAGATTCGCTAAAGTGAAGCCCAGACCAACTTCAATCTATCATCCATTAAACGTATATTTTTTTTTTTTTTTGATAACTGAGATTTCTACGAAATCTCCCGGAAGAAGGGGAGGCATGTTATATTTGTTTTTTTATTAAGTGCGAGTCAGAAGATGCGATAACCTGAAAGAGAAAAGTTTTTTATTTAATCATTTAATTATCTAGGGCAATAAATAATTACTTTCGTGTTCGGTCTCATGTGCTGTCCTCAACTTAAAACAGATTGATGCTGCAAAAGATTTTTATTATACTCCAGATTTTAAATTAAGGAAAACAAGAAAAGCCTACCATTGTAGTGTTCCTGAAGGCGCCTGGCAGCGGTCTTTATATGGAAGGAAAGTGGAATTGTAGAGCGGGAAAGCAACCTACACTGCATCTATACCATCCTGGAAAAAAAAGAAGAAAATCAACTAAAGAGAAGAAAAGAAACTAATTACCTGAAATTAGGCATTCACCTCCGTTCACGTGATCGGCACTGGATTAAATATAAAATGATTATAAACCTGGCCTCAGCACCTCATTGCGGCGAAGCGAGAAGAATTCACCACTCTTTATGAAGTATTCACCTAAGAATAAGTTAGTTTTAATTTTGTTTGTTTATAATAATAACAATTTGCTCACTATTGGAATAACGATGTAAAGCAAGCGGGGCAAGGCAGGAAACCTCAGCTAGGAAAGAGAGGTTTACTAATTTAGTAGGGTACCAGGCGCAGCATTTATCAATTTCCACTAGATGAAGTAATTTGTAACTTGCATCATAAACCTACCTGGGTTCGGGTTTCTTCCCGATTCATTGTTAAATCAGCACCTAACCTCCCTCTAATTAAAAGCACATATCCTAAAAGAATTTCACTAATAAAATAAAATAAAACTTCGAAATCAAACTGTTCTCAGCCCAAGGTAGATATCGGTAACAAAAAAAAAAAAAAAACAAGGTGAAATTTTAAATTAAATTTGAATCACCTGCCAAACAGAAGATCTTTGTATTGAATTTTGAGAGAATCAGAGCAGATAAAATTTTTCTGACTACAGCAACAGAAAATACAAAAAAAAAACAGATTATTTCTCAAAAAAAAAAAAATTATATTAATAATATTTGACCGATTCAAATCGGTCGGTCCGATTAGGCAACGCCTGGAATTTCTGGCTGAATTACACAAAAAAAAAAACCGATGACCTTGGTAGGTGAAGAGCTCAGTTCTCCGATTACAGCCGTGAAGTTAAGTTAGTCAGTCTCAGTATTATAAAAGAAAAAAAAGGAAAAAGAAAAAAGAGAAAGAAAAGCTGATGCCGGAGTGTGGAATAATTAGTGCGACGAAGGGAAGGAGGTCTAACTAGGATTTGAAACTCCGTGGATTTTAAGGAAAAGATAAGTTCTATGTTTTGGCCCTTTATTTGCTTCATTTTTTTTTTTGAGTGGTGTTAAAGATTCGAAATTAACTTATTATTTGTCTATTAGCAAAGAAAATATTCCACTATAATAAACTAAGTGGTTCCTACGCTGCCTTGCATGCCCCATAAAGCTCAGAAAGCTCAAGTGTACGAATCAGTGGTGATAATTAAATTAATTTGAATGTTTCTTTTAAGCAAGTTCTCTTTTTTTAAATATATATGTTTTATAACGTGCTAACCACGTTCTTTTATTTTAATAATAGCCCGCAACGTATAAAACTATAAAAGTTCGTGGACTCGCCAACCACGTGGCGCCCATAAAATATTTCGTCCCACCCCTTTCTCCACAGATAGCGGGCCCAATACTTACGCACCCACAGAAAAGCGCGTAACAAGTTATAGGAAGAATATCAGGGAGCAACTCAAGAATTGCCAACACTAGCACAATTTATGAAATTTTTCAATAAAGGTTGAAAAATATTAGAATCAATTGCAGATGTACTAGTTACTGAGACACCACAACCAAAGCCATAGTCAAGCAAACAAGTTCGACTCGACACACTGCAAGAGCAAACAGATGTCCAGCATGTGATGGAAATCACTTCGTTCAGAGGTGTTAAAAATACCACAAATTGAGCACAGAAGGAAGAAGAAAAATAATTAAGATGTCCGGACGCTGTCTCAAATGTTTGTCAAAAGATTATCTACTGAATGTGTGTACTAGTACAACAGTAGAACAGCATCACAGAAACTTACCACAAAAACCCATACCAATTCAAAATGAAACAACTCATAGTGATAGAAACCAGGCCTACAATTCTCCTACAAGTTTAAAATTAGTCGATTTTGCTAATAGGTTACACACTGCCCAAACTTTCGTAGCCAGGAAAGATGATCATTCATTACTATCCGCAACATTAGTGGGTCTCAATCCTCATTTATAACGAAGGCGGCCTGCAAGAAATTAGGTGGTACTCGCACTTCAACGTCAATGGCAATAACGGGCTTACACACTAGTCCTTCTGCCACACAACATCAGCAAACAACGTTATAACTGAGATCGTGCGGATCCAATATCACTGCAATAGAAGAAGACCTTCTAGTCTAAAAGTGTAGATTACTCGAAGGGATCTTCAACATCTATATGGAATACAGCTTGCAGATACCACTTACTGGAAACCTTGCAGAATAGACGCTCTACTGGGAACAAAGGTCTATGCCAGAATTATTCAAGATGGTGTTAGACGAGGACCAGATACAACACCAGTGGCTATGAACACTATGTTCGGATGGATCCTACTGATACCTTCTAGTAATTCACTGGACAGAAACACAACGATTTCCACAACAACAATTACTGATGTAGATTTAGACGCACAGCTGAAGCGATTTTGGGAGTTAGAAGAACTCCCAACACAATCCGTTCTAACGCCGGAAGAGGAAGAATGTAAAAAAAGTTTTCAAATGACACATCAACGCTTGAACAATGGAAGGTACCAATTCAAATTACTATGCAAGAATAACGAAACTCCTATACTAGGGCAACCAAGGCCACAAGCGATTCTCAAGCGATTCTCATCTTTACAACGACATTTTTTAAAGTATCCTGAGCTAGAAAGGGATTATCGAAATTGTTTAAATGGGTACATAGAGTTAGGTCACATGGATGAAGTCGCTCCTCCTCACGACAATGAACCACAATACTACATTCCACATCAGGTTGTCTTTAAGGAAAGCACTATTACAAAATTAAGAGTATTTTTCAATCCGTCGGCTAAAGCACCAAGTGGAAATTCTATCAAAGATTTCGTGTTAAAGGGGCCCACGTTACAACCAAACTTATTCGCAACATTTCAAAACTGCAGAAAATACTAAATAGTGATGAATGGTGACATTGAGAAGATGTGCAGAATGGTCTATGTGCACCCAGAGCTACGCACATACCAGCGAATCATTTGGCAACATCCCAGCACTATGCAAATTCAAAACTACAAACTCAAGACAGTCAATTTTGGTACTTCATCTGCTCCTTACCTTGCTGCGTGAGTACTTCAGCAGTTAGCAGAAGGCGAGAGTTTTAACTGGCCAATTAGCCTCAAGGGCAACACACACGAATTTCTACGTTGGCGACCTGTTAACTAGCACCGATAACATCGCTGATGCTAAATGAATTCGAATAGAATTCCGAAACATGTTCGTGGCAGGCGGGTTCAATCTAAGAAAATTGTCCACCAAAGAACCGAAACTGCATGAAGATATACCATTAGATCATTGCGAAGTTAAGGGGGCATTAACATTTGCAGATGATGAATCAGTCAAAGCACTATGAATAAGAGGGCATCCTGCACAGAATTATTTTTCATTTACGGTCAGTCAAGGAAATGCACATATGTTGTCAACCAAGCGAACAATATTATCTGATGTAGCATCATTGTACGATCCCCTGGGTTGGCCTGCACACATAATAATTGTAGCAAAAATAATAATGCAGACGGTATGGATTATCGGCTGATCTTGGGATGCACCAGTTCCAGACACCGTTCATGCATAATGGGAATCCTTCAAGACAGACATACAGCAGCTACGATTGCTGAAAATTACAGGATGGATTCACTATGCTACCCATGCACGCATGCAATTGCATGGATTTTGCGACGCTTCAGCAAAACCTTATGCTGCTGTCCTGTATTTGAGAGTTGAAGGAGAAGATTGGCGCACAACATCAACATTTCTTACAGCAAAATCAAGAATAGCGCACATCAAACCTACCACAATACCCATATTTGTGTTAAATGGAGCACTCCTTCTTACAACATCAATCAAGACAACCATACAGGACATGCAACTTCTCAATGTGCCCATATTTGCATGGACAGATGCAATGATCGTGCTACAATGGATAAGTGAACATACGTCAAAACGGAAGACCTATGAACTAAACCGTGTAGTAGAAATTCAAGACACAGTGAGGTATGATCGATGGCAGCACATCTCAGCAAGCCATTATCCTGCTGATTTAGCATCGAGAGGTGCCTCAACATCTAGTACAATTGATAGCAATCTGTGGTGGTATGTGCCAGTATGGCTGATTCAGAAGCAAGAGAATTGGCAATATCGAATCACATCACACAACGTACGGAGTAAGAAGCAAATCAGCCAACTCGAACTACCTTTCTAACTCAGTTCTCCGATGATATCCTATTAAGGTATTCCTCTCTTTCACGATTGATTCGAGTAATAGAAACAGTTCAAAGATTCATATACAATTGTCGAAATCCACAGAACAGACGCTCGCTTCTTAATAACACTGGATGGAACACTGCTGAGTCAACGGTCCTGAGGCTAGTACAACAAATAGCATTCCACGAATACTACAGTCATCTAATGCAGAATGAAACATTGTCTCGTAATAGTAGGCTGCTTAAACTAAATCCATGTAAAGACTCTAGTAGCTTGATACAAGTAAGTGGGAGGTAGGCCAACGCTATGTTATCATATACGCAAAAACATCCAATAATTTTTCCACAGCACCATCATGTGGCATTACTTTTGATTGATAAGATACCTTCAGAAACTTTGCATGGCGGACCATCCCTAGTCTTAAGTACAAGTCGTGAGAAATATTGGATTTTAAACGCAAGACGCATCATTATTAGAAGACTACATAAATGTGTTATATGTGCCAAACAACGCAGCGCAACAACTACTCAATTGATGGGGAATTTAAATGCTCCCCGAGTAAATGTAACCAAGCCATTCTCAGAGGTTGGCATATACTATGCAGAACCTGTAACTTTAAAGGCTTCGTCACTCCCAAGGCTTACTTTTGCTTGTTTATTTGTATGGCTACCAAGGTGATTCATCGAGAGCTGGTATCGCACCTTACTTCAGAAACCTTTATTGCTACACTAAAGATATTTGTAGCCAGACGAGGCTTATACAGCGACATTCACTCCGACTGTGGCACTAATTTTGTTGGAGGAAAGCCATTGTTGGAAAGGTATCTTGCTCAAACTATTAACCAATCAATATCGGAAGCTTCTCAGTATATTGTGTCAAAATCAGTCATATGGCACTTCAGTCCTCCAGCTTCTCCACTATTTGGAGGTATATGGGTGACTTGTGTGAAGTAAATTAATCATCATCTACGCAGAATGTTAAGGAATCTAATTTGTACGTTCGAAGAGTATGCAACAGTGCTCGCTCAGATCGAAGCCTATGTAAATTCCTGGACTTTATGATATATCAGAAATGACCCTGATGATTAATTTTTACTCACACCAGGCCATTTATTAGCTGGTCAGGCGTTAAACGCAATGCTTTAACCTTATCACTCTACGGCCAAGATACTACCATCTCAAAGGTGGAAGTTTCTACAGCAAATGACAAAACATTTGTGGGAGAAATGGTCGAAAGATTATTTCAACCAACTACAAAACAGGCCAAAATGGTCCACACAGCAACCAAACAAACATGGAGACGTCATTCAAAAACCATTCCTGTCTTCATGTTTTTTGCACTTAAGTCTTGGTGATTGTCCCTTCTTACATTCAAGATAATGATAAAGTGCAATTTCAGATGTCCCATATCGAGAGTCATGATGAGGATGTCCTGTATACCCTGAGGGCATTCGCTTCTCTCCTTCTAGGAGTCCGATGATGAATCTGTTCATGGGACCTGGCTGTGACTTGTTGACTGGCTACCCAAACCATCTCACAGCAATGATACTTCTACCTCTGCATGTAGGCAAGGCGAACTTTATAAAGAACAGCAGGTATCCAACCAGCACCACTCCGCAGCGTATGTTACAACACCACATACAAGATCGACTCCAGCGCAACCAGCATGTATTAATGGGAAGCAGTTGAACTCGCTCGAACATCTGAAACCCACAACAACCATCGTCGAGCTCAGAATGCGCGCCGAAAGTACACATCAGCGCTTTATCACTCGTGAGGGGATCGACATCTGTCCACAGCAACACATTTTAGAACGCATCGACTTCGATGCCATTGGAAAAACAAAACGCAAAACAAGGACAATAAATCTTCCTGATCGATACCAGGTATTCCTCTACGTGAAAGCCGATGGGCAGATCTCATTCATTCGCTTTCACAATCGACTGGGTTACATTCCTCCCACTAAGAGCTAGTACCTACGTACCTAGGTGCACATATAAAATTATCTGAAGTAAAAAGATAACATTAATTAATTAAATGAATAAACAAAGAATTACTTATAGATTAAAAAACACTAGCAATTTGCATGACAATGACAAATTGTCCAATTTGCCCATGCAAAATGTACACATAAATACCTACATGCAAACACAACAACAACACTATGGAAATTAGAAAACATGTAATAAATAGCTTAATTTCAACTTCCATCAATTGAAATTGAAACTAAGCATTGAATTACAATCGTAGAACACAATAATTATGAAAAAACACTTTCCCGCGAACAATTTCGAGGAAAATTACACAATTGCCCTTGACAGTTGTCACAAGGGAAAAGAGTTTACTCAAAAATTGTGTTTTTAAGGGATTTTAAAAAGTAATAACTCCATAAAACCAAAGTTCCTGAGTTGTTGAAGATATTTCTTAAAAAAAAAAAAAAAAACAACTTTCCGTAAAGATTTTCCGCGAAAATCAACAAAAGAAAATCTCACCTGAAGACAGGTTAAGATTACAAATTTAATAAAAAAACGAATTTTCTTATAAAATAAGCACACACAAACACTGAATAGCACACACAGCATAATTTGCACAACTTACCTTTATGCATTCAGCATAATTTCCACGAAAAACACATGGAAAAACTCGCGATCACGAACAGTCAATACAAACTTCTAATTATCGCGGAACTGTCATATTTCATATATTGCCAACATATGGAAAATGAATTTGGAGTATCTTTTAACAAGGAATCTGATGGAGGTATTAAAAAAGTGCTAAAGTATCTCTCCAAAAAAAAATTTACTAATTTATTATTTCTCATATAACTAATGTGAAGGAAAGAGATAGCAAGTGGAACTGGGATGGATAAAAATACGTTCCCCATCGGATTCTGTCACCATGGACGACAAGAATTTAATTGCGCCATGTCATAGCAAAATTTGGAATTTTAATTTTCATTCAATGAAATTAAACTATGATGGAGGTCTGTTGATGAGAAAAAATAGATGTTAATATTCCTCATCGAATGAGATAAATCACAACTGATGACAAATAATATATTCTGAGTAATTTCCATTATGGTTCCGGGTTCCACACACAAAAATTTCGGTTCAGACCCTATATAAGGCCGAGCATTTGGATGGATCACTTTCTTAAAATTTTCGAGTTCAAGAAGTTCAGTTCGTGGTATGTATTTGGTCAAATTTTTAATTTTTTTTTTTAAGTTCTCACTTTGTAAAAATCGTACAAATCAGCTTATAATCTGCCTACGGAAAGCATAAGCGCACATGCGATTTTCTTTTTAGTTAATGTGAAAATTGTGCAAAGACATAATTTAGTGACATTATTGTGGTCAATGAGTATTTTTTGTTCCTTTATTAATAAATAAAAGTAGAGATTACTATTTAGGATATTTTACCGGCGTAAATTTATATTTGTTCATATGAGAGGAGATCAATTTGATCTGTTTCAAGCGTCTACAGCAGGCAGAAAACCTAGCTGTACCGATGAGTGTAAGGTTTCCTGCTAACACGAAACGCTTCTTCTTCTTTTTCCTTTCTCTTTTATCTTTTTTCAGCCCAGTGCGCGCGTATACAGGTTCGATTCGTTTCGAATGAATCTGGTGTTAATAAATCAAGCGTTTTTGATTTCGAATTTGTGTTCCTGTTCGTTAAAGAAAACACGATTGTATAGATTACACTACTTTAATGATACTTTATTACACTTAGAAAAATATACGTCCACTCCTCGCAAGATTGTAACCAAAAGAGAGCGAATTATACAAAAAATGGTGGCTTAATGCTTTACAAGATAAGAGTTCTTCTTCTACCTTTCATTATAAGATGATACATTCAGATAGTGGACAAAGATAAACAATTCATTATAAGTTATCACCTAACAATTGTTATTTAAGCTATGCATACATAGTTCGATTAGGTTCAAGTTTATCCATACCGGCCGCCTTGAAAGCACCAGCTTTCAAAGAAGAAGTGATGTGTTCCTCCTGCTCATCGTCGAAAGGTAGAGGCGCTACCTTGGCAACAGCTCGTCTAACAACACCATTAGCAGTACGTACAGAAATCACTCGGACAAAGCCGTCCGCACCTCTATGTACTTCAGCGACTCGGCCAAGCTTCCATTTCAAAGGCGGGGTGTTGTCATCTTTTAGCAAGACCATCGTACCAATGGCTATGTTAGGGCAAGCCCGACTCCACTTGGGCCTTTGTTGTAGTAAGTGGAGGTATTCCGCTGACCATCGATCCCAGAAGTGCTGTTGAATAACCTTAAGCCTTTGCCAGCGAGTAAGTCGATTTAATTTTAGCTCTCTACAATCTGGTTCAATTACATCTGTAAGAGGAGAACTGATTAAAAAATGAGCAGGTGTTAAAGCACAGTAATCATATGGATCAGTTGAGATAGGAGTAAGAGGTCTCGAATTCAAAATTGCTTCAATTTGGCAGACAACAGTGGATAGTTCTTCAAGAGTTAGAGCTGCTTCACCCAAGCTCCTTCGCAAATGATATTTTGCCAACTTTACACAACTCTCCCATAGTCCACCGAAATGAGGAGACCGTGTTGGAATGAATTTCCACTGAATTCCTTCATCTCGACAAGAATTCTCCACCAGACTGATATGTTCCCTTGACTCAAATAGCTGTCGTAATGCCGCTAGCTCGTTTCGCGCTCCAACGAAGTTCGTAGCGTTATCGCAAAAAATAGTAAGGCACTTGCCCCTTCTGGATATGAACGCTAGAAGAAATGATTGGGTACTGAGATCGGATACGACCTCTAAATGAACGGCTTTTACTGCGAAGCATGCGAATAAACAAATGTATGCCTTTGTACGTTGCTTTTCTCGTCTTCCATACCTTATCCAAAACGGACCACAAAAATCTATTCCGGTGTTAACGAATGGGTGGCTGGGTTGCACCCTTTCTTTAGGCAGGCTTCGCATGATTTGCTGGATGGTTTTGGGATTTGTTCGACTGCATACATTGCACCTTCTAAGAACTGTGCGTATGGCCGTCTTTCCACTAATAGGCCAATATCGACTTCGTACAATTGATAAAAGAGTTCGTTGGCCTGCATGAAGATTTTGGAGATGTAAATGTCGAATTATTGCATCGGTGAAATAGTGTTTCTGAGGCAGCACTATCTGATGTCGGGTGTCGTACGGGAGTTCTGAGTATTCCAGTCTTCCTCCTACTCTAATTAGTCCTTGTTCATCCAGAAATGGAGCGAGAATCTATAGACGAGAGCTCATAGGGACCGCTTGCCCTTTCTGCAGATGCAAGTAGTCCTCTCGGAATTCCTTTATTTGTATCATCCTTATTACCGCTCTGGTAGCTACCTCTATTTCACTGACAGTTAGCGCGGACACAACCCGTTCAACTTGCAGTGCTGATCGCTTGCAATTATCAGGGAAGCGAAATAAATAAGCGAATAAACGTTGGAGTTTTGAGAATGTGTTCCGAAATTTACTCTTGTTCCTCTAAAGCCAATTGATGAAGGGTACGGACTGTAAAAATGAAGCAGGTGCAGTACCGTAAGTTATCGTTACCAATCGAAATATTTGTAGAGCTTCATGCGGTGAGTCCCTCCAAAGAATACATTGCCAAAAGGTATCTTTGTCATCCATGAGGACTTGCCTATACATTTTTGATATGTCGGCTGTGAAGACAAATTGATATATACGAAAGCGGATTAATAAATCGAACAAATCATCTTGAAGCTTAGGACCCTTTAGTAAAACATCATTTAATGAATGTCCCGAAGAAGTTGTTGCTGAAGCGTCAAATACGACTCGCAACTTCGTGGTAGAGCTTTCAGCCTTCCTGACGCCATGATGAGGTAGAAAGTTCATGCAAGCAGGCATCCTCTTTAAATCGACTGGAATCATGTGACCTAGCGTCAAGTATTCCGACATAAACGATGAATATTGGAGCCTTAACTCCTCATCTCTTTCTAACTTGCGCTCTAGACTGTGAAATCTCCGCTTAACGATCTCGAATGATGATCCAAGCAATTGGGGGTTGTCCCGAAAAGGTAGACAGACAACAAATCTACCGGAAGTTAAGCGAAAATCATGACGCTGTACCTCCCAGAATCTTTCGACCAACTCTTCCAACATACCATCTTCACCTACTGCTTCCGCTAACCTAAGGCCAGTAGTACAGAGAGATGAAGAACTACCACCCGCCACGATCCATCCCAGTAGCATTTTCTGCAAAATCGGTTTTCCTTGGCCCAACTTAATTTGACCTACACATAGAAGATCGTAAAATAGCTCCGCACCAATAAGTATATCAACGCGTTGTGGCGAATTGAACTTCGGATCAGCTAGTCGCAAATTTGACGGCACATTCCAACTGGAAATATTTGCAAATCTGCTGGGATGGTAGTCGGTTATTCTAGGTAACACTATTGCTTCTAAACTACATCTAAAATCATTTATACAAGATTTGACTTCTAAATGCGTTGCACATTTAACTGGTGTGCTAGTCAGACCGATGCCATCGATAGATCCCTCATATTTCTGAGAATTTAGTCTAAGCCGTCGCCATAGATGCTCCGTAATAAAATGATTCTGTGACGCTGAATCCAGTACCGCACGACAAGTAACGAAATTTCCATAATGATCTCTTACCTGAATTAATGCAGTTCCTAGTAGGACCTCATTACTCCTGATGTCACTTAAAACTTGCGCATCCTCCTTTGATGAGCTAGTCAGGCACGAATTGCTCGTTGAAGGCCTTGGATAATTAGAGTTTTCAATATTGGGGACGATTTCCTTGGTAGTACTAGAAGGCTTACTTTCAGGCATGTGAAGTAAGTTGTGGTGGTTCAAATGACAATGCTCACATCTTGCTGCCTTGCACCTCTTGACCAAATGTCCCGGCTTTAAGCATACAATACATAGTCTCATGCGCTTTGCCTCAAAGTAGCGTTTGTGTGGGTCCAACCTTAAAAACTGCGAACAATTAACTAAATCATGATTGTTATTTTTACATAAGAGACACTTCGACTCAGAGCATGCAGTAATCAATGCGGCCTTAGATTTAGAGTTAAATTTGTTGCCTCGCTGATACCTTGTTTTTGACTTAGTCGCACCTTCGCTATTCTCCAAAACCTGGCATCTCTTTCTCAGGAAACTCTCCATTTCTTCCCAAGTGGGGATTGCATCCAAAGGGGCTTCATCTTCCCATTTACTTATAGTTGCAGCATCCATCCTTTGACAAAGTAAGTGAATTAAAAAGCAATCTGATATCTGTTCCTTGGAACCTAAAGACAATAAAGCTCTCAAATGTGCATTAATACTATCGCTTATGCGTCTCAGCTCTTCCGCTGTGCCTTTAGTAGCAAATTCTAGCTTAAAAAGTTCACTAATATGCGTTTGAAACACTAGACGCTTGTTCTCAAACCGAGCACGCAAAAGTCTTAAAGCGACCGAATAGTTTTCCGCGGTAATTTCAATTGATTGTAATGTCTGTCTGGCCGAGCACGTTAACGACGCCTTCAGGTGCTGAAATTTTTCGACAGGTGTTAAATCGTCACATTTGTCCACTAAAGTTTGGAACATATTATAAAAGTCAGGCCATTCAATTAATTTCCCCGAAAACTTGGGTAATTCGATTTTAGGTAACGGCTGCCTACTACGAAAAGACGCAAAAGACTGTGATAAATCAACAGAAGCGCGCGGCTGTGGCGTCTTCTTTGCTTTAGCATCAATTAATCGAGATTTTATGTAACAATAGGTCTCAGTGAATATATCTCGCTTATCAAGAGAAATTTCCGACTCATCTATACCTTCAATCAATGTCTGAATCCGTTCAAAATTGTCGAAATATGATTCACAAAGACCTAACCGCGTTTCAATTTCAGCAGCCGTAGCCGCCGCCGACTTTGTGTCCACGAATGTCTTTAACTTTGTCTGTTGCATTGTTACCACCCCGTGCTGGGCACGCAACTCTGTTATTCTTGTGACTTTAGGCACACTATCATTGTCCGAATCACTCATTTTATATTATCAGTGCTCAAATCTACCACGAGTCAGTACCTGAAGTTAATTATCACACCTCTTAATACTAAAAACTGATTATTTCAATTGCGCTTAACGCACGACTATAATTGCAACGTGTACTTATGTTCAATAAGTCTCAAAGGCAGGACATATGTATAGACGTTCGTTGTATTATTTGCAATGAATCACAAAAGTTCAAAATATGTAACTTCTTTGTTTACAAGAAGTATATCGGGACTAAAGCCCTTCTCGATAATGATGTCAATCTTCCGTCTATGCGCATTCTGTTAATAACTACAAGGCAAAAAGAACATCAGTAAATTTATCCTATTATAATAAGACTACCTCCGTCAAGAGAAGAAGCAACTTCACTTCAATAATGTCAGTACAACGAGAATGTATGACCAAGACGATCGAATTTATCGTGCTGAATGTGCTCCTTCCACAAGTAATTGTCCCAGTTGACAGAGATAAAATGACGTTTTTCCAATGCAGCGTTGCGATGCGTCTGCAAGCTATGAAGAGCGATGCGAGGCGAAGTTGCACTTCAGTAGACGATTATATCAGTCAATATTGCTGCATCAATTCGCACCAAGTGATGCTAAATTAGACAAGACTGGTTGTCTTACAGTCGACTGCTATTGATGCGACGAATATGTGATTGTGACGCGTTACATGCACCGATTTGTGCAATGAATGATCCTAGATTAGCCGAAAGTGATTGCCTTAGAGCCGATTGCTGCTGACGCGATGAATATTTGGTTATGACGCGTCACGTGCACCGATTTGTGCAATTACACGATATGATTTTTCGCTTAAATTCTCGATTTTTCTCAGCCGCTACTAATCAAATTCGCTACTTGTTGGATCTTTTCTCTTTTGGTTAGACGAATGAGCTAATATTGCACTCAAGCGGATCGCGAAATCGAAACTCGAACAGGTGTAAGCACACAACTATCACGTCGGGGTCACCATATGTTAATAAATCAAGCGTTTTTGATTTCGAATTTGTGTTCCTGTTCGTTAAAGAAAACACGATTGTATAGATTACACTACTTTAATGATAATTTATTACACTTAGAAAAATATACGTCCACTCCTCGCAAGATTCTAACCAAAAGAGAGCGAATTATACAAAAAATGGTGGCTTAATGCTTTACAATATAAGATGATACATTCAGATAGCGGACAAAGATAAACAATTCATTATAAGTTATAACCTAACAATTGTTATTTAAGCTATGCATACATAGTTCGATTAGGTTCAAGTTTATCCACTGGTTTTTTAAATTTTTTTCAATAATATTTTTTTTTCTATTTTTCTCAATTTTTTCATTTTTTCATTTCTTTTCTTTTTCTATTTTTACATGTGTTTTTCAAGTCACTCAATTTAGCTATTTGGGACCTGTTGATGAGTCAAAATCAAGACTTGAAACTTGTCATCAAAAATATAATGTGTTGTGTGATGAAATAACAGATTAGAGACATTTCTCAGCTTTTGCTATATACCGAAGAATCTAAATAAGTTCCTTCTTGAACAAACATTTATAAAAAAGTTAATGAGTTTTAATTTTGATATTTAATAATTTAGTTTAAAACTAAAAAACTAAAATGCCTTGTACATGATAAATTAAAGACTGTTATTCCTATACTTACTAAATCGTCTTAGCTGGAATATACCTGCGAATTATCCTTTGTTTGCTTAAAATTGTAAATAGAATTAAGATCATAATTTTGAAGAATTTTCTAGATTTATTGTAGATAAGTGCTTTGGTGTGAATTAGAGTGCTTAAGTTAACCTATATACGAAGTTTTTATTAAATCGAAATGTAAATCTATTTATGCTCGTTCTGATTTTAATATACCGCTATAGTAACATAATCCACCAAAGATAGCATCATCACATGTGGGTTGTGAGTGGATCTACAGCAATTATTCCGTTACGCACGTGCCGAAATTGCAGTATTATTAAATAACAAGGGAATTTTACATCAGCCTAGTATACAGGCATATGATGCAACCTTTCCCCACATCATTTTTTTATGTAGTTCCCGGAACTAATTACTGCATATTAAATTGTTTGGTGATCCTACGGGAACCAATCTACTTGCGTAGCATTTTTTGGTGTTTCCATCGAGGAATCATAAGTTGCGTAAACAATATAATTAAATTATAAAAAAAAAAACACTTAATGCTACCTCTTTGAATTCCCCAAAAAAATAATTGCCATATAACACAAAAGTCTAGCGGCCTTTAGACTTGTGCAGATATCGTCAAAATCGAAAAATTGTATCATGTATATGTGTTCATGTGCACGTCCCTTAAAGAGAATCGATGACAGTTCGTTATACGTTAGAATTTAAAATAATTTAAAATTGTAATACAAGCATGCGTATCCCCGACACTGAATGGAAAACAAAATGCATTTCCAAATATATTTATGCAACGTTGGAGCACGCTATAGTGAATGTGCCTAACCTCCCAGTTGGAAAAAGAAGCATATAGTATGTATGTTGGGGACCTTCCTTGGAAGTTTTTGATGAATGACTCCTCGTTTCACAGTTAATTCTTTTTTATATTGCGATGTCATTGGAAAGAAGGCATGTACAAAACTTCTCACGAAGTGATTATACTGGAATGATGCGGAAGTGGCTCTGCTGGAATCAGGGGCGGATTGGCGGTCGGGCCCACCGGGAAAATTGCCGGTGGGCCGTGCTTCCAGTGGGCCGATTTCAAATAATTTATAGCTTCTATATGATTATTCTCTTAAATAATTTATTTTTTTATTTTTGATCTTAAAATTTTAATTTAGAATTTAAAAAAATACATTATTTTGCGTGAGAAAAACTTACTATTTCGATTTATATACAGAATTTCTAAATAGAAATATTGACCTTGAAATTGTAAATTATTCTCACGGAAAATATTTCAATTTTATGAATAAAAAAAAAAATCCACAATTTTTTTTAAACTTAACAGTTTTTAAAATTATAAAATATATAGTTACCATTGACATAAAGTTACCAAAGAAACTTAAAAATTTACTATTTTTAGGAATTAATATTTTTGCAAGTTAGTTATGATATAACGTGTTCAAAGGGACAACATATTAATTTGCTGTGTTAGTTTTAATTGAGTTTATACCGTTACAATATGAATCGCAATAATATAATAAAACGTAAAGGTGGTGCCGAGAAGCTGCGCGCTAAGAAGAACATGTTACCTTCTTAAGTTCGCCGTTTAGGTAACTGCTAGTTACGCATCCCTTATCGCGCAACCTTAGTAGCTCAGTGGAGAAGGGTCTTAGG
The DNA here is from genome assembly GCA_963924295.1 of Dioctria rufipes. Classification (NCBI taxonomy): domain Eukaryota; kingdom Metazoa; phylum Arthropoda; class Insecta; order Diptera; family Asilidae; genus Dioctria; species Dioctria rufipes. Next base: position 106,637 of record CAWUPM010000979.1, read on the forward strand.
ACCCGCGAACTCATAGATTCAATGGGCGCCACGTGGTTTTTCCATTGGCAAAAGATACCACGAAACTTACAAAATTGCTACGTCGTACAGTACAAGGAAGGACACAATAGATTGAAATAAAAGAGAATATGTATATAATCACAGTATAATTCAATACGAGGTGTAAGTTACTTACATCTATATATATATATATACATATTCCCGAATTCTCAAAATGAGATAAGTAAAAAAAAAAAAAAGAAAAGGAAAGGTTCAAAGAAATTAAACAATCAATAAAAATGGTTAACAAATCAATATCAAAAAGAATACCTAACTTGAGAGGCCCCTTGAAGGCATGTGGCCGGCACCAAAAATGTACCAATGTACCAAACTCCAGTTAAAACAAAACCGCACCACTAATCCTGGGACTCTTTCTCACCGCCTTATCTGTTCCACTTTTCGATCTCCTTAATTTTAGTTTTCAACCCACTTCTTTACTTTTAATTTAATTCACTTATTTTCTTTAATTTATTCCTAACTTTTCCGCCTTTTTGCTTGTAGTCTTTACTCTAGCCGCTTCCCGCAAAAAGTGCTCGCTTCACCTACCGGACGAGGAGACATAGCCATCATTTTCGAACTCGATCGTCGAAACTTGACGAAACTTGAACTTGTCAGCGATCGTTGTCGACATTACATCCGTGGTATTTAAAATTTGAGTGTTCATTCTTTGTATTGATTTAGTTTGTTATAATTATCGTATGTTTAAAAATGTTAAAATTTGGTTACTCATTCTTTGAATTGATTTGATTTAGTTTATCTATCGCATGTTTAAAAATATCAACTCTGTTCGTAGATTGGCTATCCTTCGTCCGGGCTGCTAACACTTTGATTGTCCGTATCCTGGAGTCTATTATAGATTTAGGTGAGAATGAGGCTCAGGGCGGTTTCTATATTTCGAATAAATCGACTATGATCTCGCCTCCATGCTCTCAAAAGACCCATCCGTATTAAAGAAAACAATTTGTCAAAATAGCTCAAAGAAAGTAATTATGAAATATGAGGAAAGAGAGCTCATAATTAACACTAGTTACTATAGAAAATTAACTAATAGTGTAACCAGTGATCCCTAGATTAATTCTGCAGTTTAGAATTCATGGTTTCTAAGATTGATAGAAAAGGAATTAATCTAGAGGTCATTGGATCGCACAGGATTTAAGAAATATGGAGCCTATGTTTAAATAAAAAATAAATAAAAGCTAATGTGTAAATGTTAACCCTTAACTATCTTATATATCCTTGTATACATGTCCAGGGAGCGTATTGTGATGGTTTAAGTGTATGATATGTGTGTATGTGGATTGGTGCTCTCCTAGTGTCTTTTAATTGGTGACTAATATGTGTGTAAGTGTGGCCTCATGCCTGTGTGTTGTGAATAGGTGACACTGTAGATCAGCGTGATGTAATGCGTACTGTACATATAATTGTCTGCCCTTTTGATGTATGTTATCCGACTGCGCAGTATTTTCTAGAGTATCATTTGTAGTATGAGTGGCTGTGTATGTGTTGAGGATAATGTTGAGTTGCGGTTAAATCGCTCGTTAACTTGGGAATGGTTTTCCGGCCGTTCTTACGCCCCCTGAAATGTACAAGGATCACAAAGTCAACAGTTCATCGATTTCGTTATTTATAATGGAACACATACGACAGTCAAACTAACAAAGAAGAAAAAATTTAGCCCATAACATTCCCCCTCTTTCCTCCGAAAGATTTCGGTCAGTGACAGAAATCTTTTTATTTTAAATTTTAATCTTAAATTGTACTTGATCGATGTTATTTATCTTGTTCTTAAATCCCTTAGGAAACGAAAATTTAGCCTTCTAAGTGCTCCGTGTTAGTAATATGTACTATACTTTCAACATTCGTTATATGGAACTATATGGTTAGAATTTCCTTGTAAATAGGGAAAGGGCGTAGTAAATATGACACACCCATAACAATCCTTAAGTCCCAACATACAAGAACAAAAAAAAAAAAAAAAAAAAAAAATGTATATCTGACAGGGTTTGTCATAAGGAATATAATTATTCGCAAAAAAAATGCGCCTACACTTTCCAAAATGTAGGTATCTGCTACTAGTATCGTGCCTGATCCCTTCTCATAACGCATGGCATGATGATACGAAAACAAAACATGGAGTTCTTCTAACATTGTATTTTATGCGTTGCAACTACATACACACCTATTTGATTTGGCATACATGGAAATTTTCCGTTTTAAAAAAAAAAATTGCTATTTATGAAGTGCACCTATAATTCAAAAACTTGTTAATATTTCAAATAGAACCCGTCAAAACTGTTGTAGTTGCGTCCTTTGAATCCGATAAACTAACCGAACGGCCTCGGAATAGACAAATGTTGAACTACGGTTTACGTGAATAATATAAGTTATGTTAAGCAAAAAAAAAAAAAAAAATATCCAAACACGAATAATATAGACAATTCGAGGGATACCAATCGCTAAGAATTTCTTCTTAAGCGGTATTTTGATACCCTATCGTCAACCAATTAAGCTGGCTGGATGCCTACTCCGGGCTACCAATTTGTACTACAAGCGTTTACGTATCACTGGACTGCTTAAAGGGTTTTAAGTCCTTCGAATGCCAAATGCCTTTAGACTTGCCGCTTTCGTCTGCTAACTCGTAAGTCCAAGGCGAAACACGCCGCTTTACTTTAAAAGGGCCGACAAATTTAGGGGCCAGCTTCGCGTTGAAAAATTTAGCCGCATCAGACAAAACAAAGTTTCTACGCCATACCAAATCATTTGGGTAGAATTGCTGATCCCTCCTTCTGAGATTGTGAGATGCTTTTGCTACATTTGTTGCTTTCGACAGGCGCTTTCTGACGTCATTCCTCCTTACTTCCTCCAATGCCTTAGCGCGGAATTTAGGGTCAAATACATTCTTCACTACTGATGAAGGATCTAAATTTCTGCCGCTAAGTGCCATCTCCCTGCCAAAATTAATGAAATAAGGGGTTAGCTTAGTGACTTCATGGGTTGATGTGCGTATAGCACAAGCAATCTTGGCTAACTGTGAATCCCAATCACGGTGATTATCTGATACAAAGGCTCTCAACATCATCCTGATGACCTGGTTCGTACGCTCTGCTGGATTTGCCTGTGGGTGGTATAAGGCAGTAAAATTTATCCCAATGTCGTAACTGCTGCAGAAGCTTCTAAACTCTTTACTACTAAACTGAACCCCATTGTCACAGATGATTTGTCGTGGGACACCAAAAATGAGTAAGACGGAATCTTCTAGTGCTTGGATTATTGATTTCGAGGTGGCTGAATAACAAAGGGAATTTGCTAAATTCATCTAGTACCGTCAATATGTACACAAATCCCCGTTTAGATCTTAGTAAAGGTCCCACTAAATCAATACATAGCGTTTCCCATGGTGCATTGGCCTGTTTTCTTGAAGCCATCAAACCGGCTGGTTTCTGAAGTTCTGGCTTAATACTCTGGCAAATCATGCAGTTTCTCACATATCTAGCAACATCCTTTTTCAATTTAGGCTAATAGAATTTGGTCTTCAACCGATTAGTAGTTTTTTGGATACCCTGATGACCAGATGTTGGAATATCGTGCGCCTCCGCAATAAACTTCTGCCTGTGATCCTTTGGAATTACTTGTTTCCAACTGTAGGCCTCTGTAGTCAAGTCCGGGTAGTGTACATTGCAGTGTTTCCATAGGACTCCATTAGATACCTTCCAATCTGGAAAATGGTTTTTTTATTTTCAACCGCATTGACCATTTTCGTATACCAGGGGTCAGTGATTGTCTGAATATTCGATGACAACACTTCTAAGACAGGGACGCTTCGTGATAAATAATCGGGTAATAGGTGTTCCTTTCCTTTTCTGTGTACGATCTCGAAGTCGTGTTGCTGCATTCGCACAGCCCATCGAGCTAGTCTACCAGCAGGATCCTTAAGATTATTTAACCAAACCAATGATGCATGGTCTGTCACCACTTTGAAGTGAGTCCCCTCCAGGTATGGCCTTAATTTTTCGACAGCCCATAGGACAGCCAGACACTCCCTTTCTGTGGTGGAGTAATTTCTCTCACACCGCGACAAAGATCTGCTTAAGTAAGCTATTACTTTCTCTTGCTCTCCCTGCTCTTGAGTAAGTACCGCACCTATTCCATAACCGGATGCATCTTTGTGGACAATAAAAGGTGAATTAAAGTTGGGGCAGGCCAAAATTGGTGCACTAACTAGCTTTTCTTTAATGTTCCGGAAAGCTTGTTCGCAGTCCTTGGTCCACTCCAACTTTTTATTCTTTTTCAGCAAGTTAGTTAGAGGAGAAGTCAAGGACGAAAAACTGGGCACAAATCTGCGATACCATGCCAAAATGCCTATAAACCGCCGTACCTCTGTTACGCTTTTCGGGCTTGGAATGTCTAAGATACATTGAACCTTTTCAGGATCAACCTGAAGTCCGTTCTCTCCAACTAAATAACCTAAGTATTGCAGCTCGGACCTACAAAACTCACATTTTTCAAAGTTTATGACCAATCCCGCATCTTGTAATCGCCCTAAAACTCTTCTCAATATATTCAGATGTTCCTCAAAAGAAGGGGTTACAATAATAATATCGTCGAGGTATACAAATACGTATGGCTCAAACTCCCCAGCTAAAATCGTATCCACCAACCTCTGCCATGTAGCGGGCGAGTTCGTCAAGCCGAATGGCATTCTGCAAAACTGAAACAACCCACGCCCAGGAACAGTGAAGGCAGTATATTGTTTTGACTCGGGTTCCATTTCAATTTGCCAGAAAGCCGACTTGATATCCAGAGATGTAATGAACTTTGCGTCACGAAGCCTATCGAGTATAGCAGAAACATATGGGAGCGGATAAGCATCCTTCTTCGTAACTCTATTTAATTTTCGATAATCGACGCAAAATGTATAGCTCCCATCTTTCTTCTTTGCAATCACTATTGGCGATGCCCAAGCGCTACTAGAAGGTTCTACAACTCCATCAGCTAACATCTTATCTAATTCTAAATTTATTATCTTCTGCATGGCTGGTGATACGGGATAATACCGCTGTTTTATGGGCGATGAGTTTGTCTTAATTACATGGCGTACCCTATCAGTGCATCCTAGCCCCTCGCATGTATTCTGTTTTGCTTTTTCAACAATATCCTGTAGCGAATCTCTTTCTCCCTTCGACAGCCTATCCTTCCCTTCTATCATACTGAGGCAAGTTCTTTCATCTTTACAAAAATTCCAAAATTTATCTTTTAATCGTAAATTTATTCCCATTCTGGTCCAGAAATCCGTCCCGAAAATTATGGTATGGGGTAAATCGGGAATAACTAGAACTTTAAACATTTTTATTTTTCCCTCTAGTTGAATAGGTAGTTCTATTTCCCCAATTACCTTTACACTATCTCCATTAGCCAATGTAACTTTTACAGTGCCCTTCTTCCACAGTTTCAAACCCATAGCTTTCAACTTACCCCAGCCCACCCTACCTATGATAGTGCGCGAAGCACCGGAGTCTAAAAGGCCTACCATAGATGTACCAAAAATAAAAACCTGGAGAAAAGGACGTGTATCACCTTTAACATGCGTGAAAGTATAATCCAAATTTGTTACACTGTTTTCCTCAAAATTTAGGTAATAAGCTGAATGGCGATGAACACTTGCTCCTGCGGCTTCTGGAGATCAGTTCCACACGCCGCTTACTGTGGAACTCGTCTGTCGTTTCCCGATTTACTGACAGACGCTTGTTGACTTCCACTAGGCATTACAGAATTCGAAGGATTACAAGCGGGACAGTTTCTTTTTATAACCCCTACTGTTCCGCATCCATAGCAGCATTTTCTCTGACGGCAAAATCTTGCAGTATGGCCTGGTCTTTTACAATTGAAACACTCATATGTAGGTCTATCTCTAGGACTCTTCAATACTGCCACTTGGTTTGAGTTGGAAGACAAATATGCAAGGTCGGGTTCTAATAAGTGTCCGCCCCGTCTTGAAGGGGGTGGTGCAAATGACTCAACTGAAACCTTGATGGCTTCTAGCTTCCTTCCGGTTTCTACAAGATCATCGACAACGGAACGAGATCACGAGATCGACTGTACGCTTATGGCTAGAAATTTTTCAAGATTATAATTTATGATAAGAAAAAAAAACAAAAAATTGCTGGCTATTCTGTAGTCAAATGACCTTTACGGACCAAAAAAAATTGGGTTTTTTTTTTTTTTTTTAATTTTCGATAAATAAGAGAATGAAAAATAAAAAAAAATTACGGTCATCGAGTACGGCAGCACAAGTCTAAATTTGCACGCTATTAATGAAGAATATTTGTATATGTATTGCATAAATTGGTTTTGAAACAATTAAAAACTTATTTCTTTAAACATGTTTTTCCTTTTATATATATGTAAATAGCTGTAGTTAGGTTATAATATATTGCAAGGAAAAGAAGAATCCATGAGGCCGTGGGGCTTTTTAATGCACGTTGGGCGCCACTTTGTTACCTTCTTAAATTCGCCGTTTAGGTAACTGCTAGAGTACGCATCCCTTATCGCGCAACCTTAGTAGCTCAGTGGAGAAGGGTCTTGGGACCCCGCGAACTCATAGATTCAATGGGCGCCACGCGGTTTTTCCATTGGCAAAAGATACCACGAAACTTACAAAATTGCTACGTCGTACAGTACAAGGAAGGACACAATAGATTGAAATAAAAGAGAATATGTATATAATCACATTATAATTCAATACGAGGTGTAAGTTACTTACATCTATATATATATATACATATTCCCGAATTCTCAAAATGAGATAAGTAAAAGAAAAAAAAAGAAAGGGAAAGGTTCAAAGAAATTAAACAATCAATAAAAATGGTTAACAAATCAATATCAAAAAGAATACTTAACTTGAGAGGCCCCTTGAAGGCATGTGGCCGGCACCAAAACTGTACCAAACTCCAGTTAAAACAAAACCGCACCACTAATCCTGGGACTCTTTCTCACCGCCTTATCTGTTCCACTTTTCGATCTCCTTAATTTTAGTTTTCAACCCACTTCTTTACTTTTAATTTAATTCACTTATTTTCTTTAATTTATTCCTAACTTTTCCGCCTTTTTGCTTGTAGTCTTTACTCTAGCCGCTTCCCGCAAAAAGTGCTCGCTTCACCTACCGGACGAGGAGACATAGCCATCATTTTCGAACTCGATCGTCGAAACTTGACGAATCTTGAACTTGTCAGCGATCGTTGTCGACATTACAGCCGTGGTATTTAAAATTTGAGTGTTCATTCTTTGTATTGATTTAGTTTGTTATAATTATCGTATGTTTAAAAATGTTAAAATTTGGTTACTCATTCTTTGAATTGATTTGATTTAGTTTATCTATCGCATGTTTAAAAATATCAACTCTGTTCGTAGATTGGCTATCCTTCGTCCGGGCTGCTAACACTTTGATTGTCCGTATCCTGGAGTCTATTATAGATTTAGGTGAGAATGAGGCTCAGGGCGGTTTCTATATTTCGAATAAATCGACTATGATCTCGCCTCCATGCTTTCAAAAGACCCATCCGTATTAAAGAAAACAATTTGTCAAAATAGCTCAAAGAAAGTAATTATGAAATATGAGGAAAGAGAGCTCATAATTAACACTAGTTACTATAGAAAATTAACTAATAGTGTAACCAGTGATCCCTAGATTAATTCTGCAGTTTAGAATTCATGGATTCTAAGATTGATAGAAAAGGAATTAATCTAGAGGTCATTGGATCGCACAGAATTTAAGAAATATGGAGCCTATGTTTAAATAAAAAATAAATAAAAGCTAATGTGTAAATGTTAAGCCTTAACTATCTTATATATCCTTGTATACATGTCCAGGGTGCGTATTGTGATGGTTTAAGTGTACGATATGTGTGTATGTGGATTGGTGCTCTCCTAGTGTCTTTTAATTGGTGACTAATATGTGTGTAAGTGTGGCCTCATGCCTGTGTGTTGTGAATAGGTGACACTGTAGATCAGCGTGATGTAATGCGTACTGTACATATAATTGTCTGCCCTTTTGATGTATGTTATCCGACTGCGCAGTATTTTCTAGAGTATCATTTGTAGTATGAGTGGCTGTGTATGTGTTGAGGATAATGTTGAGTTGCGGTTAAATCGCTCGTTAACTTGGGAATGGTTTTCCGGCCGTTCTTACGCCCCCTGAAATGTACAAGGATCACAAAGTCAACAGTTCATCGATTTCGTTATTTATAATGGAACACAACCTATGGTTAACACATACGACAGACAAACTAACAAAGAAGAAAAAATTTAGCCCGTAACAAACAAATGTATGAAAACTAGTGCAGAAAAATGTAGAAAATTAACAGATATATTCAGTACCACTTCTGTTAATTCAACAAATGATAACATTCTCGGTCCTAGTACTCCCTACGTCGAAGAAATATCGACAGCAATTCCAGAATCAACAGATACAATTATTTTGTATACTGAGGAAGCTAATAAAACCACAGACAATGAAAAGTCTAATACAATTCTAGAAGTAAATCCAGAAATTATATATGTCGAACAACAAACAGTTATTGCCACGTCTAGTTGTGAAAGTGATAATATTGAGGTAAGCTCTAAATTCAATTACTTTACTCGTCCAGCTAAAAATGAGATTAAGGCATTCTTTGAGTATCATCCAAAACAAGATATTGATGATCCGGTTTTAAAAAAAACCATAAATCGTAAAGATGGCGTAAATCGTAAGTGGTTGACTTATAGCACCGATAAAAACCTAATATTTTGTTCAGTTTGTCTGGCTTTTGCAAATACTTTTGAGTCTAATGCATTAATTAAAGGATTGTCAGACAGGAGATATATTCATATAAGACTCGAAGAGCATGAACAAAGTGCAATGCATAGGAATTGTGCAGAAGCTTATTTTTTAAACACTAATGACGCAGATGTAAGAAATTTATTATTTTGTAACCAAATATCTTTACAATGGTCGCAGGTGCGCAAAAGACGCGACGTATTACAACGAATAATTGATGTTATAAAACTAATAGGCAAACGTGGACTTTGTTACAGGGGAAAGAACTCTGAGGCTGCGCATTTTTTAGAAGATATTTCTATAGATCATAGTAATTTTTTAGAATTTATTTTACTCTTGAGCAAGTATGATCTGTGTCTGAGCGAACACATGAAAAATAGTATACAGCAAAGTAAATCGTTACATCTTTCAGGTGGAAGGGGAAGAGGATCATTAGTAACTTTTTTTTCGAAAACAACTGTTAATAAAATAATAGAAATAATCCGAGATCTCATCCAGAATAGTATTGCAAATAATATTAAAAGAGCTGGCATGTTTTCAATACAGATAGATACTACTCAAGATATCACATCAAAGGATCAGTGTTCTATCATTGTACGGTATGTGACAAATCGTATTCACGAGAAGCTTTTGACAGTATTATGCTGTGAATCATCTACTGGTGAATATATGTTTCAGTTAGTATCACAAGCTATGAAATCCTGCAAAATTGATATAAAAAACTGCATTAGCAATTCTACTGACGGAGCTGCCAACATGCAAGGCCAGTACAACGGTTTTTCTGCATGGATAACAAAAGAATTTCCAAATCAAATACACGTGTGGTGCTATGCACACATTCTTAATTTGGTACTTTCAGAAGCTACTAGTGTCGTTATTGCAAGTACATCGTTATTTAATTTATTAAATGAAATTGAAGTATTTATACGAGATTCATATCTGCGAATGAATATATGGGAAAATGTTAGTCAGGACGTTCATCATCGCAAAATATCTTTAATTGGTGAAACTCGCTGGTGGGCCAAAGATACAGCTCTAAGAAAAGTTTTTGGTGCGTTTTCGAATGGCAATTTTTCTTTATACATTAATCTTGTTGTTACGTTGTCCAGAATTCAGGATAATTCTAGATCAAAGTGTGAGGTACGAATGAAAGCAAAAGCATATATTGAATCCCTACTGAAATATGAAACAATTCTTACAGCTCAAATTTTCCTACGGATATTTGAACTAACCACACCATTGTCAAAATACCTACAAACTAAAGAAATGGATATTTTAAAATCGCATCACATGGTAACTAAAACATTTGAAGAACTAAAAAAAATCGCTAGGGATTTTGATTCGGTATCGAGAGGTGCGAATATTTTTGTTACTTACGTAAATAATAAATTGCACCAATTAGAAGATTCCGATCTTGAAGTTCAAGCTGTACTACCTGAAAAAAGATTAATGAAGAAAAAAATTATGGCAGGAGAAACTTCGCAAGATGAAGTTCTTTCTGAGGCAATTAAAGCTTATGAAATACAAGTGCACAACGTCATTCTAGATGTGACCATTGAAAGCATGATTCGACGTTTCGGTTCTATCAGCACACTGTATGCTGATTTTGCTTGTCTAGATCCCAGGAATTTCTCTGATATACGAAATCGAGGACTTCAAAACTCTGCGCTACTTCAATTAAGTAAGCTTTTACGAAGGTTTGATGAACGAGCCATAGAGGAAAATTTAAGATCTGAACTTATGAATCTAGCCTTACATTGGGATAAATTAAAAACCTCACCACTAGAAGAGTACAAAATTTCTGTTGGTTCTGCAGAAGAAGAAGATAATGATGGTATAGAAATAGAAGTAATGAATAAATCATGCTCCAGTTGCAAAAATTGTGGCATTTGTTGCTACTTAATTATACAAAAGTATAATTTAATGAGTGATGCTTATAGCATAATTGGGTTAGGTTATAAGTTCTTGCTTACCCTTTCATTCACGCAAGTAGCTTGTGAGAGAAGTTTTTCAACTCTTAAATATATTAATAATAGACTTAGAAACAGTATTTCTCAGGACCACTTAGCAGCGTTTATGTTGATGTCAACAGAAAAAGAAATTCTTATGAATTTGGACGCGGATGAAGTTACCGACAAACTCGCAGAAAAGAGCGATCTCTGTCGTAGTCTTCTTCTGTAGTAAGGTAAAGTATAAAACTATTTTAATTTTCACCTTTCAATAACAATTTTCTTTTCAATTTTAGGATCTTCTTTCTGCAGTGGATGTTTACGCTTACCGTATTTTGTATTAATATTAAATCATAACATGATGTTTGAATTATTTTTTTTGTATATTTTTATATTTAAATATAATTTCTTTTTCGAATTTTTTCAATGGAAAATATTATCTTGGCATTTTTTGCATTTCAAAATATTTCCTCCACAGTGGGCCGGTTCCTATCAAAATTCCCGGGCCGAATTCTGGTCCCAGTCCGCCGCTGGCTGGCATGATATGAAACTGATTCTGATGGCATGATGTGGAAGTAATTGTGATGGCATGATGTGGGAGTGACTCTAATGGCATAATGTGTTATAAAATCGAAACCCCATTTTGTGATTTTATTCTATATTTATTAATATTTTTTTATACATTCGTTAATTTTACTTTACTTTTTAGTTGCGTTATATGGGTGGTAGGGGGTGTCCTTGCTCTTTCCATCAACACCCTGTTCTTGTTATACACACCGTGAAGATATGTTTAAGCTCAGATAATAGCATTCCATATAATATTGTGCTTGTCTGCACCTTAGATATCAAACACTTAAATAGAGTCTCCTCGAACATTATATGAAATTTAGATAAAAAAAATATATGAAAAACGTTTCAGTACTGTATTTTTATTTTAAAACACTTACCTTAAAAATTCTTTTTCTTCCAATATATTTTTTAAACTTTATGGCCATTTGCACATCGCAAAACGAGAATGAAAACACTGAACCGAATAACACAAATTTTGTCCTAAACTAACAAAAATTTTACGCAATACATGTAATAAAATATTAGATATTTATTTTCAATAAAAAAATATCCATATTTAAAGCTTTAATTCAATTAAAACGAATTCTTATGTTTATTCGCACGAGAAACAAATTTTCGTTCCGAACTGTCAAGTATATTTTTGTTCCATACTATGTTCCACACACGAACGAATTTTCTTTTCGTTCTTACATAACCTCATTTTCGTTTATTTACATTTGATGCAAACCCAACCCAGCTTTTATTCATTCGTATTTGATATTTAAGCATAAACGAATTTTCGGTGTGGAACTGTTTATTCGTTCGTTTCCGTTTTTCGATGTGTAAGCGGCGTAACTTTAAACCGTTCGTTTAATACGTCCGAATACTTCAAACACCCCATTCAATGTGAAATTGTCCATCACACATATTAAAACTACGCAGTAAAACATGAGTCAATAACTAACGATACTTCACAAATTTGGTAGCTTTTCGATGCATCGCATATGTCTTCCTGAGAAGGTTAGGAATTTTCACTAAAAATTCGATTCCTTCTGCATACCTCCACAGGAAGGCCTTCTGGGTTTTCCAACTGGGCTATTTAACCTGACATCAATTTAAAAATTTCTCACTAGAAAATCATTATACCCTAGAGGAAGTAAAAGATTACACTAAGTTTGTCATTATGTATGTAACGCATAGAAATAATAATGGTAGAGACGAATTTATTAAAAGTTATTTTGATTTATGCTGTCATTCTGTCCGCCCGTTCGGCCATCCGGTCATCGATCCGACTGTCCGTCTGTCAGTCCGCCTGTCCATCTGTTCGTCCACCTGTCCGTCTATCAGTCCGTCCGTCCGTGCCTCAATCAGTCCTTCTGCCTGTGCTCATAATAACTAGAGAACGCGTGTACTTAGAAAGGGTTCACATTTTGCACACGGGCTTTTAAAAGGTAAGTTAATTTAAGTTCGAAATTATGATATGTGGATTAGCTCCTTCGTGGGCTTGCATACAAAAATTTGGTGCTTGAACACGCTTCAAGGTAGAGAGCTGAAATTTTGTACAAGGCGTTTTCACAAAAAAAGGGTAGATTGTTATGACACTCTAGTTGAATACCTGTATTAATTTGGTAGGGTCACCCATTTATGCAAGTTTGATTTTTGAAGCAGCTTTGCCCATATATTTCTAGAACGGTTCATTGGATGGCAAAAATTATTCTAAAAACTTTTGTTGAATTTTATACTCTGAAGATCTTTTCAGTACAATAAACACGTCTAGGACTGATCGTTTTCACGGTATACGTAAAAAACCATAACAATTATATGGCAACATCAAGAAGCGGTTACCCGATTTATTCCATTTTTGAAGTTTCATTTACTATTGCTATGAAAATACCACGCAACAAACTTCAGATATGTACGTCCACACATTCTCAGGCAGTATCCAAATATATAGTAACAAACTAGATTTTTGTATGGCAATCCTACGAAGGAGTACCGGATTTGTCCCATTTTCGAACTTAAAGTCACTTTAAAAAAAAAGCCAGTATGCAAAATCTAAATTCTTTAAGTGACGCATTTTCGAGTTATCGAGAGGACAGACAGACAGATGGGCGGACGGATAGATGGACAGACGGACATGCAAAAATAAAAGTAAATATTAATATTATGCGTCGGTGTCCAACTCATTTTCTTCTACCATCATTATTTCTCTGCGTTAGCAACGGAATAACAAACAAGTATACCTATAGATTTCATCTTAAACAACCCCTTTCAGTGGATTCAGCATTGAAATTAGGGGCGTCATCGTAGAGCAGTTAAATGTAGCAAAAAAAAAACAAAAAAGTTAAATGGGTCATCACTAGTCCAGCGCTGTAAGTCACTTAGTTTAGCCACCGTATAGTACTGTAGTGAGGTTCTAGGAAGGTTTCCGCCTGTTTGGAAGATGTGTCATTTTTTAATATAATTTTTTCCAAAAAGTCATTTTTTAAAAGAATAATAGTTTAAGGTGAAAACTGCAGAAGTCATTCAAAGCAATTTTTTCTCAATTTTACACACCGGTATATATAATATGAGCTACACGATAGCTACATATTTCATCCGAGTACAATTTTTAAAATTAAAAATATTAAATATTAAAAATATTTATTTCGTCTCTTCGGTGCCAACATAGAAAAAACCTTGGCGGGAAGTTGAAAAGTAATTTTAATAAAGCCTTTCGAATTTCTGTTGAGTATCAATGAAAATATTGCCTTTGGTAAAACGATTTTTCTCACTAAATAATCCAAATAATTAAATTAAAAAAAAATTATTTCGACGAATGCACTTATTTAATTGTTGCTTAGAGTTCTGTCTCAGTTGGTTCTTAGTGCTTAGACCGAAAGATAACGCTATGTGGAAGTGAGGGTACTTTCTGCAGTGTATTTCTATGGACGTAGTAAGTCCATATTATACATGTCAGTGGTTTTACATATTTTACAATATTAGGAGCTAGGACTATGTTAGGACTCTAATGTGGTAGTGAGGAATTCTCTTTCGTGGCTTCGGAAGTGTTTCTCGATGGTTTTGAATCACCCAAAGTTGGGGTCCCTAACTCAAATTCAGAGAAAAACCTATTCACATACAACACATGCATACAATAATATTTATTGAAAAAGTTTTGGAATAAAAATATTTTGTATAATTTTTTTAAGTTGAATTATATAAATAAAAAATATAAAATGAAAAATATATTTTTTCAAATAAAGCAATTAATTATCTCTTTTTTCCCTCAACTTTTACGGGGGGGGTCATGACCCCTGGGGCCCCTCCTAGTATCCGGCAATGACCCTTTTTGGTGTTGTCATATGAAAATTTCGCTATTTACGCGTACTATGAAATTGATTAGTCCTCGACGTTTTTATTGTACTGCACAGTTATATAGAATACGAATTTTTTTATAATCATTTTTATTTCTAAAAATATTTCCGAATAATTTCATCAAAAATCAAACTTGCACAGATGGGTGACATTACGAAATTACTTACGGGAATTCATCTAGCTTCCTTTCATGTTTTTCTTGTATTCAGAATTTCAATTTTGACAGGATTACGAATTAGAATTTACGTGCGTCTACGAATTAAACCTTTTTTCATTAATGTAAAAGAGTTTTTTATTTTTTTCGTGTCTACAATAATAACTACGTGGCGCCAAAGCTGCTTGAGTCACAATCCTTCTTCATCACAAGCCGGCGTACCGACTGCGTGCAGGAAGGTTTCGTAACTTCTGTCTGTCTGTCCTTCTTCACGATAGCTCGAGAACGCGTCCACAACAAGTACTGTGATATTGTGCACGCGCTATTAAAAAAAAATTATATTTAAATTCGAAAGGGGAAAAAATCGGGTTTCTTTGTAGGGTTGCCATGCAAAAATTTCGTTTTGCATCATGTATTTGGGCAGTGCCTGAAAACGCTTCGACGTAGAGAGCTGAAATTTTGTTCACAAGGTTTTTTTAAAAATGGTAAAAAAAATTCAAAAATGAACTCAATCGGGCAACCCCGTCTTGGTAAAGCCTAAAACCTCTTGGTTTCCACTCTATTTAACTTTTATTTTCATGGTCTTAGACCAATTGTAACGTTTTCCTTTGTTCTCAATTTCGTTTGTTTTTTTCAGGTTGAACTAACTTTTTAAACCATATAATGCAATAACACCATAGGAATATGTTGTAATTGTTGTATGACCAAAGTTGGAGATTTCTGATTTAAAAATCTCTCGCCAGATCTATTAAGCCATTTATGGTATTTCTTGTATATATTGTGGAATTTATGAGAGGATAATAACTTTGTGTCAAAATCGGTTTGACACTCACAGATAATACTAGACACTATTTTTATTTTGGCATATCGGTCCATCTGTCTATTCGCACCATAACTTGAGAGCATTTTGCGAACTAAAATTTTAAACACAATAATTTTATGAATGTTTATAGACGATCCTTCGATCGTATTTTTTGGGTAGTGTCTTTCGAGGCAGGTTTCAGAGAAATATGCAGATTGTATAATTTTTTTTGCACATATACTGGCAAAATGATTAGTTCCAGATGATTTTGATGTATTGAATGATTCTCTGTAACTTAAAAACTTTTCAAATCGGTTTTAATTATTTTTGCTGTCTGGCGAACTTTTCTAGAAAAAAGTCTGAAAAATTAATTGAATTACCGGTAACTGGATTTTTTTCATTCCGAAGTACTCCTGAGTGAATTTATTTTGGAATTGAGATAACAATATTTAAACGCTGGATTTACTCCCATTCATTGCGGCCTTGATAGCTGTTTTATTTCTTTATAAATATTTTGCTTACAAGTAAAGTGGTATCAGTAAACAACGGTAAGTATGTATTATGCCCTATTGCTGCATATTGGAAATTATCTTTGCATTTTAAAGAGAAATGTTTTGCTGCAGGTGGTACCCTGTTCAAGATTTGAGCTCATGCTGCAGCGAAATACCAATTAATAAAGCTGGGTGCTTGTTCACTGAACTATATACGACAAAGCTGTTAAATAATTTTCCGCCCTGATTTAATTATTTTCATATATGGGTACATATTCAGGTTTTTTTTTTCAGCGTAAAATTCTAATTAGTCGGCATTCAGCAGTCGGACATAGCATCAGGTCTAGCAACTTCCTTTCATTGGAAGGTTATGAGTATTATATATATACATATTATAAAGTTCTAAATTGATTTGACTCATTGTTTAGTTGTAAAATATTATGCATCGGACATTGCTACTCAAAAATACTATGTCCACGAAAGTTTCTCAGTCACCCTGTACACTGGTGTAAATTTGAACAGAAAATATCTTGGAGAAAGTTCAAAAAGAAAATTCAAGGATTGTATCAACTGAAACTCAGCAACCGTAGGAAAAATGTGATATAAAAATAAATATTTTGGTGTATCTATACCTAGATGGTATTAGTATTAATCAAAAGGTTAATGTAGAGTGCAACTCCTATAAGAAATTTACAGGATTAGATTACTACAATTTCCCGTCTGCCTCCTTTTATACCATTATACCAAAAGTAGCCCAATTTTACAAGGGCATAAGCAACCTATAAGCTTTAAATACAGTTGAAAGACATCTGGTGGAGTTTGTTATCCAGACGGAAATTTGTTTTTCTTTATAAAAAATGCGGTAAAATGTCATTACAGTTCCAAAGCATCATTTCAAAGAGAGAAGACAGTAGAGGATGAAGATGGGTTCGTCTTTCTGTCACAAAATCATAAAATTTTCTCCCTAGGGAAAATTTATGTGCTCGAGTAACGACTTTGTTCACTTTGCCTTTCCGCCATTGCGTCTTTCTTTTAGTTTATTTTTCATGTTATGACAAGCAGGCACACACATCCTCCTTAGGCAGAGTTGGTACGTGCGATTTTTACGAGCAAACCCTATAAGTTGGTCGGATATCAACCAAATATAAAAGTTAAAGCTTTTGTTTTGTATTATATAATGAAAGCATAAGTGCCTTGGCAATGGTGAAACCATGGCCCTTCTTCAGGGCATCGAAAATTTGCAGCTGCGAGCTAATTTATCTAAAATAATTTCCATGTTGTGCTTGTAACAATAAGGCGATAATCACAGCAAATTTTACAAGTAAAAAGCTTGATTTACAGCATTAAATTTTTAGGTTTAAAAAGTAATTTACGAGATAGTCATTAGAATATCATTTGTCCTATACCAAGATATACCTTACATTCTCCTAGTTTAAAGGTAGGCATACACTTATGAGACTTTTTTATGTAGTATTTCGGTCTGATTAATTGTTGGAATGAATTTCTAAATCACCAATATTGTCCAACTAAAGAGACCCAATGTAAGGTATAATTAAAAAAAATATAATTGGTAAATTTGGCGATTACATACGGCCTAGATAAATGTCTGTAAGTATAGCCCTCTGCTTTGAAAATGTGCTAGTTATATAATTTGGGATGATTTTCATATATGTTTTTGTAGTTACTATGCTACAAATGATTGCAATCAATTACAAGGAATTTTGAAAATCTGAGTTATAGTATGACAACCCTACGATGACAGTGCAGATTTAGTACATTTTAGAAATTAACATTGAAATTATAATACAACTATTAAAATTGGAAATGTGGGAAACCTTCCTAGAGTTGCCATTCAAAATTTCTGATTTTTCGTATATACATACATTGTCCATTGTCACGCGTTAAACCTTTAGGCCAGCTATCCAATACTTAACTTGAAGAGAATTTCAAACCGCGGCCTGGAGGTAATCATGTATCTCTCTGTGCTGTCCAATATGTTATTAACTCTTATTTGATTGAGGTGGCAAAGAAATTTCTTTCGTTACAGAAAACGTCTATACCGCCAGAAGGACCATTCTAAGAAAAATGGAAGCAGAGGAGCACTAAAAGTGGGACTCATTGTCCGAGGGAATACGGCAGGGATATATATCGAGTTTGTGTTAGATGGGCTATATGAGAACAGATCCGTAGTTCCACTCCCAAACCATGTTTCAAAGCGATTATACACGCACGCTTGTGGTTGAAAGAGTCGCGATATATGTGCTCAAACTGAATATTGGATTGAAGAATTAATATATTCAGCGAAGAGAGTAAGTGGGCATATTGTCGATCCCAGAAGGACTAGAAGATTTAGACAAACCGTTTATTTCCAAATATAACGCCATTATCGGCAGAAGCATCAACATTATCGAATCATCCATCAACCACACCATTAAGCCTACACTCTGCATTTACTGTGGGAAATGAAATTACTTATCACCAAGGTGTTTGTTACATACTAAAATTTTTGCTTACCCATGTTGGGATCTCCAGTACAGATTCCAATGCTATTGGGCTGAGTTAAGCAGGTCACAAAAACACATGACTTTATCTTTTTAATTTTATTCGCACATATATATTATGTATTTATCTCTTTAAAACAAGTCACAAGAACACATCACTTAATCTTTTTTACTTCTACTCATATATATATCATTTATCACTTTATAGATTTAATATGTTGTGTATAAAGAAACCCTAACTTAATACTTGTCTTCGAATCCAAGAAAGACTGCCATTCTTCAGCATTTTCAGCGACCATGTCACCGCGCATTCTTTGTTTTTCTTTATTTTTTATTTTATAAACCAGGTCACCGCTGTGATTAGCCGGTAGTCACCTGCATATTTCGTAATGACGCGTTTTCACAACAAACCCAATAATTCTGAGTTTGTTATGAAATGCGATACACTGCAAGTTTTAACAGTGCCACCGTTTAAGCAAGACCTGATTGCATTTATTGTGTAAGGTCTTGCTTTTCGCCACACAACAATGACCTAGTCAAAAAGCGATGTCAACCAATTCTTGTTTCACATAGATTAATTGATTATTTATATTCAAAACAAGAATTGATTGATCTCTATTCACAACATTCCTCCCCCTTTCTGAAGTCGGAATCGAGGAATTAGCGAGATGACGTGGAAGTATGAAGCCGCTATTACTGAAGGCAGTTGTTTGTTTACTTATTACAAATTTGATTTTTGTTTTTTTTTTTTTTTTTTT
Organism: Dioctria rufipes; assembly: GCA_963924295.1. Lineage (NCBI taxonomy): Eukaryota > Metazoa > Arthropoda > Insecta > Diptera > Asilidae > Dioctria > Dioctria rufipes. The sequence goes on from CAWUPM010000979.1 coordinate 126,049, forward strand.
ACAATTTTTCAGAAATGAACGAAAGACTTAAAGCTAAGTACATAAGTTTGATAACAAGGGGATTACTTTAGTTGGAACCCTATATGTGTGCGTATACTTCAAATTAAGGAATAAGTAACATTATAGTTGTAACACAATTAAAATCCTAATAATATTTTCATAATAAAATAAATGGCTTTGTTTTTGGGTTTTTTTTTTTTCACATTTTCCCTTTAAGTACAAAACATGCATATTTCCTGTTGCTAAGAAAAACAGTATAGCTCTAAGATAATATGTATATATATATATATGTTATTATTTTTTTTTTTTTTTTTTATAGAAAAAACAGACATGTATAGGTACACATTTTTTCATTATTTGTATTTTTTATTCTTTTTCTTTTTAACAACTATATAAATAAAATAAACATAAACATACTATGTAGTTATATATTAACTAAAATATATAATTAATTATTTTTCCCCTTTTTTTTTTTATTCAGAGCACAGAAAACGTTTTGTTTTGTTTTGTTTTTCACTTTTGCCGTAATATCGTGGTGACTAACACAGTATATATACATATATAAAAAAAATATAAGAAAATATACCTTTCTACCTTTCTTTGTTGTTTCAGTTTTTTGTAATATATGTACATACTTCAATCTATTTTTAGTTTTTGTAGGAAGCGTGATAAGTAATGTATCTAGAGAAACGTGTTATTGCTAAAGTTTATAAACATATATATATATATATATATACTCATCACATGTAGTTATCCCCTTTTTTTTATAATTTCTTTGGATGCAGTTATTAAACCTCATATACGATTGGCTTTATTTGGTTTGTATTCACAGAACATTTGGGCGATTTTTCGGTAGGAAGATCTATGGGTGTTGGGATTGGTTCTATCTTTGTGGGTACATCTGCCGTTTTTATTTCAGGCAATTTAGTTGATCTTATTGTTTCGTTCGGGGCTTTACCTTTACCTTGAGAAGTAGGGTGCAAGATTACGAGATTGGATCGCGCTAAGGTGGGTTCTTCCCTCTTCAATCGTCGTAAGCATTTTAGGATTATGCATCCGAGAATGATTGTGACAAGAATTGCGATTATTCCAGTATTGGTGTTCGTTTGGATTTGCACTCTCTGTCTTTCCCTTCTTGTCTTCACCAGATCTATTTCCTTTTCCAAATCTTGTAAATCTTGACTTTCGTTGACAAGTGCTAAATTATGATTTCCGTGGGTGTTTACTTTTAAACTCACATTACGTTTAGCATCTTGTTTTTGATAGAGATCGGTGTCTATCAATATTTTAGGTACGTTAAAAGGATCGGGTTGGTGTATCGCCGAGTAGTGGCTGAAACTAGTTTCGAATGGTATTTCGTGTTCCGCTAGAGTGTAAGTACAGGGTTGTTTGAGAGAAAGAATTCCAGTTCCGTTCAGCGTTATGTGGCCAAAGTGATTGCTGCAATTCGTAAGCAATATACTTGTTTGAGGGAATACAAACAACCAAGTGTTCTGCCTTACCATTTTTGTAAGTACATTAGGGGTGTTCCCTATGATTCTGTGTCCACAAAGGGCCGGTTCAGATGAGGGATTATTGAACAGGTTCGCAATACAGTTTGATCTGTTGACTGTTAATCTTTTGGGTTGCGACTGGAAACAGATGTGTAGGGCACCTTTGGTGGAGGTGGATTTTTTACAGTGCTCTTTGAAGTCTCTATCTGACATTTCTATATATTGATGAGCTTGGGTGTTATTTAGGAAGTAATCCGATTCAATTTCAAGAATTGCCGACGTTTCGGTTGTAATGGAAGTGGGAAGTATGTAGATCTTATTAAGGGTATACATAATGTGTTCGGGGAGTGGTAGAAGTATCCTAATAAATTGCTTATTTTTCACCTGTATGGAGTCAGTCTGGACTATTTGATTCATAATTTTAAAGTCTACGAGGATATTGGTCAGCCCTTTTTGACTTATCTCTGTGTATGTTTCCGCTATATCTCTTGCCGATAATATGAGGGGATGCAGTGTGTGTTGGTGTAAAGCATTTATTATTGTAAATTCATTTGTTAATCTTTGGTATATTTGTTGAAGTTGGTGTAATATGTAGATTAGCATTGCATTGATGTCTGTCTTAATGTGCACATTTCTTATTTCAGTTTTCGTTATTTTGGTGTAATTTATAAAACTATCCACCAGTTTATTAAATCGCTCCCCTAAATTATCTTGTTCTAAGGTTAGATTCGCGAAAGCATGATGGACTTCATTGAAATTAGATTTTACAATACTTATTTGCTTTTCCATTAAATGAACATTTTCTGAGCTTTGTTTGTCTAAATTATCTAACTTGGTATATATCTCCTGAGCGTCCCTATCGTCCATAGTTCCAAACAGAAATTTACTGGCCCTACCTACTATGTCAGCTAAAGCTCGCTTTTCCCTGGTTTGCATATACAAGTTTATGTCCCATAATCTATTTTTAATCTTTCTTACTTGCTTGGTTAATTCTTCGTCCCAGACACGACACGATTCTACTTCTACAACAGTTTCTGGCTGTTTGCAAAGATCTTTCATTGTTGTCTCGCACTTTTCGATGAATCCCAAGGCTTCGGTTTCCTGAATCATCCGAATTTGCGTGTAAATGGTCCAAGTTTGGGAATATAGGTATGTTGGTGTCAGAGGTTCGAATACCACGCCAGTGGGCTGGAGTGAGGTCACGTCCACTTGTGCGGTTATTCCAGATATCAGTATGATTATGCACAACCACAGCAGCATCATCTGTAGATAATAATAATTTTAGTTAACGGTCCTCAGTATCAATATTTTTGTTTGTTTGTTTGTTTAGGCTAAAATAATTTTAGTCTATTATTATGGACTCTTCTTAATTTTCGCCCAATTTGCAGGGTACAGTTTACTTCGCTATCTATTCTTTTGATTTCATACGGTCCTGTCCAGTTTGGCGATAGTTTGTGTTTTTTACTGGGATTTCTTAGCAGAACTTGGTCACCTACATGAAATTTAACTATTTTTGCATTCCTGTCGTAATATTGTTTGGACTTTACTTTGCTCTTAAGTAGTTCTTCCCTAACCTTTTGGTGGAGCACTTGCATTCTCCTTTTCCTCTGGCACACGTAATCATCGTAATTGTATAGAGGTTCGGGGTTCCTTTTGAGATTATTAGGGGGTGGGTCATAGAAACCCCATAGCGCTTCCATTGGAGTATGCTTACCCCCAACATGTGGTGCATGGTTACGTACATGGACTGCTTCTTCAAGCCATTGGTCCCACTCTGTAATGTTTTCATCCACTATGTTTTTTAAGTATTCAATCAAAGGCCCGTGTACTCTTTCCAGTGCTCCGTTTGCCTGAGGATGATATGCAGTTGTCTGAAGTTTCCTAACCCTAAATAGCCTGCATAGCCGCTTGAATAGATCGCTAGTAAAGTTTGCACCCTGATCGGTAACTACTGCTTTTGGGATCTTATATTTCAACATCAGCTTGTAGAATCCGTTGGCTACAGTAGATGCTTCTCCGTTTAGCAGTGGCACGCAGTCAAATATTCGGGTTGTGTCATCCAAAAGTGTGAGAATGTATTTATGGCCATTCTGAGTTTCTGGCAAAGGACCTACAATATCGATATATACTTTGTCAAAGGGTTTCTCGGCGACAGAACTAATTACCATAGGCATTTTTGTATTTTTACTATGTTTATTCCTACTACATTTAACACATTGCTTAATAAACTTATGAATATCCCTTAACATACCTTTCCAATTGTAGCTTTTTCTTATACGTTTATATGTTTTATAAATTCCCAGATGTCCTCCTAGTGGTGCATTATGGTAATCACGAAGAATGGTATCAATATCATTCCGGTTACCTAAAATTTGCACATTTTCTTCTTCTATCGACTCTGTTGAACTAATGGAATTAGTTTCGGAGTCTCGTTCATTCACAGTTTCCTTTTTAGGGGTTGTGGGAAGTATATCTTCAATTTGGGTTGCATTATTATTAGCTTTAGACCTAGATCTAGTTACTGCGAGACATAATTTCTTGTCTTTTTCACTAGTCTCCGAGCCTATTCCACGATGGACTTGCGCTCTTGTAATTATTTTAGTGTTATTAAGTTCTTCGGTTTCGTTATACGCGCTATCTCTATCATTTGTTCCTTTAATAACGTTGTTGTTCACAGGTTGCTCACTATTATCGCTGGGTATTCTGCTTAATGCATCTGCGTTCTTATTGTATCTCCCCGGTTTATATTCGATATTATACTCATACTCTGAGAGCTTATGATGGAATCGGATTAGTCGGGAGGTCGGATCTTTAGTATTAAAGATTCCTTTAAGCGGCTTGTGATCTGTATAGATTGTAAATTTTCGTCCATATAAATAGCATCGAAAGTTTCTTGTTGCCCAAACTATTGCTAATAGCTCTTTTTCAGTGGTGGAATAATTCCGTTCCGCTTTATTCAATGTCCTACTTGCGTATGCAATAGGTTGGTCCTGGCCAATCTCACCCTGAGATAAAACAGCACCAAGTGCCTCTCCACTAGCATCTGTGGTTAACATAAATGGTTTGTCAAACTCTGGGTATATTAATAAAGGTGGAGTAATTAATGCCTTTTTTAGTTCTGTAAAGGCCTTTTCGCATTCCTCCGACCATTTGAAGGAACTATTTTTACGCAAGAGTTTATTAAGTGGCTCTGCAATTTTAGAGAAATTGGGTATAAACTTTCGGTAATAATTTGCTAATCCCAGGAACGACTGAACTTGTCTCACTGCTTTCGGTTTTGGAAAGTCTTTTACGCAACTTACTTTAGAGGGATCTGGTAGAGCCCCTTTACTCGAGCATTTATGTCCTAAGTAGATCACTTCTTTTCTTAGGAAATTACATTTTTCTATTTTCAGTTTTAGATTGTTCAATTTCAATCTTTCTAATACCTGTCGGAGCTTGTTGTTGTGGTCTAAAAGATTTCTTCCGTATATGACAATGTCGTCTAGGTACACGAAACACTTGAAACCTTGGAGCCCAGTTAAGACATGGTTCATCAAGCGTTGAAATGTTGCTGGCGCCCTTTTAAGTCCAAACGGCATTCGTTTGAATTCAAAATGTCCATGTGGAGTACTAAAGGCTGTTTTAGATTGATCCTTTTCCTCTACTAAGACTTGATGATATCCACTAGCCAGATCTAAGGTAGTAAAATATCGGGAGTGCCCCAGTTGGTCGAATATATCTTCGATCCTAGGAAGTGGGAATGCATCTCCTATTGTAATAGAATTCAACTTCCGGAAATCGACAACAACACGCCATTGCTTTTCCCCATTTACTCCTTCTTTCTTGGGAACAACAAGGAGGGGTGAATTCCATGGACTAGTGCTCGGAGTTACAATGTCATTTCTTAACATTTCCTCCACCTGGTCTCGTATTATGTTTTTTTGTACCTCTGGTAGTCTGTACATCTTCTGATTAATAGGCGAATGATCTTGTAGAATAGGGATTTCATGTTTAATAGAATTAGTACAGGTTAATTTATCTCGTGGTAATAAGAATATATCGTGGTACTCATGGCATATATCAAGCACCGCTTTTCTTTCTTCCTTGTTCAGGGTATCATCCCATAAAATTTTCTCCTCCAAAATTTTAATTCGCTCCTTCGCCGTGTGTTCATTCGTATTGCTTATGCAGAACGCACCAGCTTTAATTCTCGCATTAACTTTATTTTGTTCACTTGCTTTTATGCGCTTATTACCTTCTTGTTGTGGCGGCGTTGCAAGCTTACGCGTTATAGTTTTCGCGCTAAAATCTTTTAAAGCAATAATGTCGTAATCTAAGATTGGTTTTATTTCCATATCTATAACATCTAAACTTTGTTCACTTTCATTAACATTAAGTAGAGCAACTGTTATTTCCTTATCTACAGACTTTGTCAGACAGTTTCCTATAAAGATACCTGGTTGCAATTCTTTTGAGAAGCACACAAATTCACCATCAATTTTAGTGGGGATTTTTACCAGTTTTTCTGAACGTGCAGGTATGTGGATTGCTTTCTTAGTCTCAAACCTTACGAGTCGCTTTCGACTGACTTGTATGTTTTCGCTCGGTTTGGAAAAACATCCCTTAGTTACCTGATTCAGTAACTTCATCTCTTTTATTGGCGCTGTATTTTGTGTAAGCGATTTTTTGCCAGGTTCTTCTTCCTGACTTATGATCGGCCTAACACAGTCAGAACCCCTATGGAAACTACTATTTCGCTTCAATTTCTCTAAGCGAGCGTGAGAACTGAGTGGTATTGAGAATGGCATCCTGTTCGTGTCTGTTATTGGAAATTCTAGTGTTCCTTTGGGGCACTTAACATTGCAAGTCTTTGACAGGAAGTTATAGCCCAGTATCCCATCATATGGAACGTTATCCTCATCGCTGTCTTTGACCACATGGAATTCGCATGTCTGTGGATTGTTTAGTAAGAATTTTCCCTCACATGTTCCTGTCGTCTCGCCTTCCCCGAAGGCACCATTGAGGCTTGTTTTATTCCTTTCGTTGATAGGAGTGTTCGATCGCAACGTAGATTTTTTTAAAAGGCTAACGTCAGCGCCTGTGTCGACTAAGAGTTCGACCGTGGATCTAGCTGCTATATCCAACGGCAATTTTACTGAACACTTAGGATTTTGGGCGGGCTGACACCATTTTTCTTCAACGTCTTTTAGGCTTCCGCGGTGTCGACGCAAGCCTATTTTTAGTTTTCCGACTGGTTATTTGTTTGTTTCCGTATTTTACTCTCCCACTCTTGTTTCGCTCGGCAATTATTTAACGTGTGCCCTTTTCTCTGACAAAACTCACATCTATCTGGAGTGTTTGCCGTAGTTACTACCTGTGAATTCGCTCTTTCACTGAATTGCATCGAATTTACTTGAGGTCTTTGGTTAAAGGGTTTTCTTCTGCAATTCTGCACGACGTGTCCATAGTTTTGGCAATTTGTGCAAAACCCTGACTTTTTTCTTTCAAAGCATTCCGCGAATGTGTGATTGGTTCTATTACAGAAGCTGCACCTTACATTCGGATATCGTCTGTTATTCTCAAACCGGCTGGGAGCTGGGTTTCCCTGCCTCCCTTGATATTGATTTCTTGGTTGTGGTTCAATGAAAGAACTCGGCATTTTGTGGGATGGGTTAGGGAACATTGAATAGCCGCTTGCAGCTATTGGATTCATTAAACCCATGCCTAAGGGATTATGAACTATTGACATTGCCTGTCTTTCAGCTTCCTCTAATTTTTGAGCCTTTTCAAGTACAGAGGTCAACTCATCACTTGTGTCTTGTAACAGAAACATTTTATGGGTGGGATTTATTATCCCAGTTTTGAATACATAAATCGCAGTCTCTTTTAACTCAGTTTGTACTGCTGTAGCAGCTTCACCATTATATCGTTGAGAAATTTGGGATAGACAGCTTTTGTATAACGCATGGACTTTATTTGCGAAATCTGTCAATGTTTCGCCGGGCATCTGATATAGTACTCGAAGTTCATTTACCAAGGCTACATAGCTTTTTGTGTTTACCAGTTTGCTATGAATCTTGGTTTCTAACTCACTGAAATTCTCGAACTGTGTTCCCTCTAAGGAAGTAGCTGCTCTACCCCTAAAACGTGTTGGCAGTAGAGTTAAAAAGATAGGAATTTCTTCGGCAGTTAAGCAATTCATTACATATTTGCAACAATTGGTGAACACCGTTACCTCTGGTGCGAGGCTTGGGCCTATTTCCCCAGTTAAAATAGGTATACTATTGAAGATTAACTGGTTCACTTTTGAAATATCAACATTTGCCATGTTTGCGTCTTGTGGTATTGCCTCCGGTTGTTCCCGTAATTCTTCAGAACTGTAATGGTCACCCTGTTTTTCACCGTCTTTTCCTAATTCTGATAGGGATGTGAGGGATTTAGTTCGTCTCTGATACACTCGACCTGATCTCAATGGCATAGGAATTTCAGTATGACTTTGAGAGATTCCACTGGCACCTTTTTCGGTCGGTATTGTGTCTGTATCCTCTGAACTATCTGAACTATGGTTTGGACTGGTGTTGTCAAAAGAGAAGGAGTTTATCTTTTTCCAATATCGCTTTTGAGCTGAGCTTAAGATGAAAAACGGGAATTCTCGTTTCGGCTTGACATCAAGGGGAGTCGAACTAGCTTCCGGTTCATTGGATGTATTGTTTAACATTCCACATTAAGAGTTAAGTTTACTATTGTATATTAGCGTATTTAAGTATATTTTTTTGTTTGGTTTCTTTTTTATTATTCTTCACTGGTGATTATCAAACCGTCCTACAATTCTACGTGCTTTAATTTACACGTTTATCGTGATAACAGTACTTTACTACTTTTAATCTTGGAGAGAAAACTGGAGTTAATATAAATTTTATATTGGAAGTTGGGATAGTTAATATTTAAATGTGTAGTAGTTTGGCCTTTTCGTCTGGGCTGTATGTATCACTGTCCCATGTATGTGGTACTTAATTCAGGGGGTTAAAGGTAACGGGGAAAAATATATTCAACCACAAAGCTGAACAACACTCGTAATTCTGCAAAAATTTAGGAATATTAAGAATAAAGGCCAAAAGTTAATAGTTTTCACTTTATTTTCTAATTAGATAGAATATACACATATTTAAGAGTGAGATGAAATCACCAAAAATTTCCTATTGGCTGGATAAAAGTCTTTTTTTTCGGCTCTTATGCGGTATGTCGTATAACCAGGTAAAGTAAATCGTGTGTACGTCAGATTGCTAGGGTGCATAATTAGGTACTTTATCGTTTGTGACAGAGAGAATAAGAACTAGACCCAAAGTATATAGCATAACAAAGACGTAGTGGTTAGAATAACAGAAGTACTCTGTACGATATGGATTCCACATAACGTTCACTTCGTGTAATAATTGAATGGCACGTATGTGTATATATGTATATATATATATATATTTTTATATTTTAAATGGTTTTATGGAGACCTTTCTTCACGGTTTCAGTTTTAGCAGAACACTTTTTTTTTTTCTTTAAGTTACGCAATATTTTCTTATGTAATTTATACAACTATCTATTTTTACTACTGTGCGTGATTCATAAGGCAACAAAAAAAATACATTCATATTAGGTATATGCGAAATAACACGAAGAAAAAAAGAAACACTGTAATTTAACGCTCATCAAAACAAAACCAAACAAAAGCACATAAAAAATTTTAAACATAATTTTTTGTAATGCGACTACAAAAGTAAATTTCTCTAAATTTTCTCCCCAGTTCTTTTTATAATTAAAATTTAATGTTTTTCCACTTTTTTTGTTTTCTGGAAACTTACTAAAATATATAATTCACTAGGCTAAATTTTAACAGATTAAATATTATTCCCATTTCTGTGTTATTAGTCGTTTGCAATAAAATTTGTTTGTAATAAAATTTTTCTTCCAAACCTCCTGCTTGAATCCAATTTTACATAGAATCTAGTATCCACTTACTTTTTTTTTCTTGATGTTTTTTCTGTTAAAAACTCTTTCTGCTTTCACTTTACCCTATCTAGTCGATGTACGGGAAGAATAATATCTGGAACGTGAATTTGTTGTTGTTTTTTCTTGGTTTCTCTCTAGTCTCCACTGGATTCCTCGTTGAAGATCAGTCTCTAGGCAAATTGAATAGCACCCCAAAGTCAGACTCAACTCCGGGTTTAAGGATTAGGGTTTCTTGTCCACACTATTCATTCCTACCGGCTGCGCCAAATAATGTTGGGATCTCCAGTACAGATTCCAATGCTATTGGGCTGAGTTAAGCAGGTCACAAAAACACATGACTTTATCTTTTTAATTTTATTCGCACATATATATTATGTATTTATCTCTTTAAAACAAGTCACAAGAACACATCACTTAATCTTTTTTACTTCTACTCATATATATATCATTTATCACTTTATAGATTTAATATGTTGTGTATAAAGAAACCGTAACTTAATACTTGTCTTCGAATCCAAGAAAGACTGCCATTCTTCAGCATTTTCAGCGACCATGTCACCGCGCATTCTTTGTTTTTCTTTATTTTTTATTTTATAAACCAGGTCACCGCTGTGATTAGCCGGTAGTCACCTGCATATTTCGTAATGACGTGTTTTCACAACAAACCCAATAATTCTGAGTTTGTTATGAAATGCGATACACTGCAAGTTTTAACAGTGCCACCGTTTAAGCAAGACCTGATTGCATTTATTGTGTAAGGTCTTGCTTTTCGCCACACAACAATGACCTAGTCAAAAAGCGATGTCAACCAATTCTTGTTTCACATAGATTAATTGATTATTTATATTCAAAACAAGAATTGATTGATCTCTATTCACAACACCCAGACATTCCCCTTCTTAGTAAGTTAGCATGTTTGTATCAATTGTGATTACTGTAAATAGATCACTTGTAACTTCTCCTTATGAGCAGTTAACCATGTACTTAGGTTCAGATATTATTGTCATTGAATTTCTGTCATAAAAGCCGAGCGGATAGGACCCAGGTACACCAAAAGGAAAATACAGATCTGCAAAACTACCCTTCTTGTTGCAGTAATTCAGGAAACGTGGAAGAAAACACAGGGTGGTGTTATGTACTCCGGACTCCTTAATCGAAACTCAACCTATATTTATTAACGTTAGTTTAAAATAAAACATGGCAAGTCTATAAAATGACACTAAGCACTAAAAAGTAAATAATAACAGAGTGTGTTTTAAAATAAACAAATAATAAAAATATAAACAGTATAAAATAAATAACCAACAGTGTGCTTTAATAATCAAATAACCAAAATATAAACAATAGAGAATAAAGCAACAAAACATTATTAACAAATATGCAATTTGTAATAGGGCTGCGCAAAAAAAAAAAAAATCCGCAGGCTTGCAATACCGGAAAGGGTCAATGTGCAACCCGAACTAACGAACTGGACAATCGCGCCAAATCATCAAAGGTGTTTGCAACTACGAAACATATCAGCTGTGCGCTCTGATAGCACAAAAAGAAAAAAGAAAAGTGGAATAAAAATTTCTTGTTTTCTCTTTCTCGGTAAGGAGGCAATCTCGAGGATATATAGTGTATCCGCCTGATCGTGAAAATGCAGAAAAATAAGGAACGTGGAAAATAGCAGAAGTCGTAAAATCCACTCGTCGTGAAGGGAAAGAGCGGCTGAAAATATAAAATTGAAAAGTTCAACTAAATGTTTAAAAGCAACATGTGTAAAGCAAGCAAAACGAAAGCAACAATATCAAGAAAATAACGCTACTTGGGAAGAGAGAGAATAAAGGAGTTTGTGAACGGAATAAATTACGAACAAGAAAAAAAGCTAGAATTGGTCTAAGACCAGTTTGATTTTTGAAGTGGTTTTTCGCATATATTTCTAGAATGGTTCGGCGGACAGAAAAAATGATTATGACCAATTTTATAGGATTTCGTATTCTGAAGAAGTTTTTAGTACAATAAAAATGTCTTCGAGTGTTCGTTTCAGCAGTATTTGTAAAATACCTAATTTTTTATATGGCAACACCAAGAAGGAGTTGCCCGATTTAGTCCATATATGAAACGTTATTTTCTAGTACAATAGAATATCACGTACCGAATTTCAGCTGTCTACGTCGACACGTTCTCAGGCAGTGTTCAAATATATAAGCAAAACGAAATTTTTGTATGGCAACCCACGGAGGAGCTGCCCGATTTGTCTCATTTTCGAACTTAATTTTCCTTTATTTTTAAAGTCCGTGTATAAAATTTCAGCTCTCTAAGTACACGCGTTCTCGAGTTATCGTGTGCACGGACGGACGGATGGACGGACGGACAGACGGACATGCAAAAATCAAAATAACTTTTAATTTTATGCGTGGGTGTTCAATCCATTTTGCTCTACCATCATTATTTCGAGGTATTTCAAACGGAATGACAAACTTAATATACCCTTTAGATTTCATCTAGGGTATAAAAAGAAATATACCGCAGAAGCGGAAGAAGACTCCCCGTGTTAAGGTTCCCTAAGCTAAGTATCTTTTTTTTTGTATGCATATGGTTGCGGGTAGCGTTTGCCAATTATTTTATTATATTGATTTACAGGTTATATTACAAAGACAAAAAGGCGTTATCGCTTTGGTATTATTTATAATACTTACTTTACAGTGGGAATTATATTATTGTAGCAACTTATAGGCTAGATTACAAAGCCGAACTTGCATTATTGGTATCATTTGTAAAGTATATATAAGGTGTGAAGTCATTCATAATACATTATATCATTTGTAATACACAAATTGAAATTGTATTAGAATTGACATTATAGTAGCCACTTTCAGTCTAGATTAGAAAGCCGAAGTTGGGTAGCATTTGCAAAGTAACAACTTACAGGCCATATTGCAAAGCCGAAGCCATGTTATCTATCTGATGTTGATAGGCTATTAATTAGGGTGGCATTAGTTAAATGTTTCGAATAATAGTGGTGGTGATCCCTGTCCGGCATTATAAGGCCATATTGATCGGTTATGTTAGAGCCTATTAAATAAAGAGGATACCATAAAAGATGAGCAGAGAACTTTTTTGTGGATTCTTTTTATTCCAGCATCATTTCTACATGTTTTGTGATTTACCTTCCACGAGATAAAGATCACATAGGGCTCTATTTGTAATTGTTAACTCCTCCGGTTACAACTAGCAACTGAAATATGTTTTGTCAAACATAAATTACATATATGTTAACTAATATATGAAGAATTATGAATATATATTCATAAAATAAAATAAAATAAAAATTCATGAATACTATGTAATATATACAAAGAAACTTACCTCATGAACAGAATCTTCTTAACACTTCTTAAAAGGAAGTGTAACCAAATTCCACATATTAGTTGAGTAATTCTTCACAGCAGCCAGGTTTTCCAGGTTTTACTGTATCTTACAATACAGTAGCAAGTACGAATGCACCAATGTCGCAAAACTTGACCAACGGTACTCCAAAGAATACAAGAAATATTTAAAATTTCTCCAACAGGAACTGTATCCATAACAAGGATTGTATATCCAACTACAGCTTCTTCCTTCTTTTTCACAAAGAACTATTCCACTAATAGAGACCATCGCAACATAACTTCGTTACCATTATAACCACCTAAATACTACAATATTTATGCAACTGGCGGTGCTTCAGTCACAGGCAAGTTATTTACTACTTGTATAAAGCCAGAGAAAGATTTGCTGCACATTCTACAATAACACTCAAAAGAGCACATTTCCTTTTCATTTTTTTTTTGATATCATGAAGAATATTTTAAGTGCAAAGAAACATAAATAAACTAAATCATTCCACCATTCCATCAACACTCCAGCAGAACATTGCAATCCAGTCACAAATGTCCAAATCAGATACATAATATGAACAGTGTTCCGACTTAGTTAAAATTTCTGAGTATGCAGCGTCGTGGTGAACTAAGCGAAGGTCAGAATAATAGCCTTCAACTAAGCGAAACCGAAGAACAATAGGCGCCAGCTGTCTTTTACTATATAAAAAGCGGTCAATTCCAGCAGAAAATCACTTGTCACTCGGTCTTCTACCAACAAAGGTCGCACTAGTAGGATATTTTCCTCATGGATTTTGTTAGGTTCAATTTCCTCAATAGTGTTGTACGGTTATTCTCACAACTGTTTTATTTTTCCACATTGCAAGGTAGGCGAAAGTATTGAAAAAGAAAATTTTTCGATATATTACCAGAAAATTAAAATAAAGTTTAGTGACATTAGCAAACGGAGAATAATACTCTATAATTTCAGGTTAGTATTTTCTATAAAAAAGAGATATTTTGGGGAAATTACCACATTAATTCAAGGTTTTGGGAAATCTCCAAGCTGAGCATAAAGTTCAGAATTTACGATGTTGTTTTTTTTGTCCAATAAGTAATTTAGGAAATATTTAAGTACTTAACAATTAGAGTTGCCCTGGACATCTCATCTTGGGACATTTCCAGGTGAAACAGGGAGCTCTGCTAATCCATTGGATTAGAAAACAAAAGGTATTGGGAAAATTCCATACCATATAAATATTCGAATTTAGGCTTGTTGCTGATTTGATTCAGTTTCAGACAAAGGAACATAGATCGGCATTGAAACTTTTGCGACAATTTTGGGGGTTTAATTCCGAAGTCATTAGATTCCAAATTTACAGTAGACCGGGTACAGGGATTACACTAAACGAAATATTGTTCATAATATTTCTAAACACCATTCACTGCCAAACGTTCACAATATTTGTGAACCTTTTCACAAATAAAATGAAAAATTGACCTGTGGATTTACATAGCAGTGAACTTGTTCCTAAATCCAGTGTACTACGTTTCACTATGGAAATTCCTAAAAAATAGTTATTAGCCCTGAAGGTTATAATGAACAACAGTGAACTCATTCGTGAATCTAGTGATCATTTTTCACTGACTGTTTTAACAGTTTTCTTTTTAAAACTCTTCAGCCCTAAATCGCCTGGTTAGAAAACAATTACAAGTTCTTAGTGATCACTGTGCACTGTATCCATGAATGTGTTCCCTAAATACTAGAATTTATTCGATGCGAAAGTGCCACTATTAAAACCATGCTCTTCACCATATTTGAGAAAAAGTTAACTGTAAAATTCATATCAAACGAGAGTTCAGTGAATAGGTTCATAAATACAGTGAAAAGTATTCACTTTTATTTCGTTCTTCACCATATTTTAGAAAAAGTTAACAGTAAAATTCGTACGAAACTAGGATTCAGTGAATAAATTCATTGATACAGTGAAAAGTATTCACTTCTATATTTGGATTTTTATTCCTTCGATACAGTTTTTACAGATCCGATCCAATCGTCCAGTATTTGTCACTCAGTTTGGTCTTGCTCCAGTAACGTGCAAACTTTATTTTATTCTGTTATTAAATAGGAAAAAGTGCGAACAATTTATTTAGTGCCTCAGAAGGAGTACAAAACATTAAATAGGTAAGTGGAACTTTTTATGTGCAATTATTATTCGTGGTTTTTGGTGATTAATAATAAAAGTGCTTTAAATTAACGTGAAAACTTTAGAAATAATTTTTGCGTTTTTTTCAGTTGCTCATCATATTTTAAGTAATAATACCTAGTAATTTTTGTGAAGAAGCGTACATATTCATACAATATAATAATATTCTATTGTTCATATACGTGAAAAACGCAATTTTTCCACTCTGAAGAAGATTGTTTTTCTGTGACCGAAAATTATAGAAAGCCTTTTGTTTAATTTTCTTCTTGGTATAACTGAGAGTCCACATTTGTTTTTCTGGAAACAGGTACAGGATGAAGTGTTTTAAATGCTTTGTTAATTTTAACTCAATTCAGAACCTCTTTCGTCATTTTAAAGACTACCATGGTTTGAAAACCAATAGTACTTATCGCTGTGAACAAAATTCTTGTTTTCAAATGTTCTCAGATATTTCAGTGTTTAAGCGACATTTATTAAAAAAACATAATACCTCAACGCCCTGTGGTGAAACTGGTACTTTTGTGACCGAAGACATTTCAAAAATTCCGACATCTTCATGTGCTAACAATATTTTGCCGAATCCATCAACAGAGACTGATGAATTTATTAATAATGTGTTTGAAGAGTCACATTTGTTGAACAAATTACTGGATTCAGTTTCAAATTTTTTTCTGATTTTGCACGATAATAATAATTTTACTAGGAACGACGTTAATGACATTCACCATAAATTTAATGATTTAGTACTGAATCCTTTACTAAATGTTCTGGAACGGTTTGCAATTTGTTTTTTGACACAGAACTCTGAGGTTAGAGATGTCTTTAATCGAATCATAAATTTCCTTAAAGAGGAAATATTTTCCAACTGTAAATCAGATTACCTAATGCAACAGTGGATTCTAAAGGAAGGTCTTGCTGCTGACCTAAAAGAATTTTCAATAGCTGATCAAATCGAGACGGTACATCAGAATGGCGTCCTGCATTATGGTAAACAAAAACATCAAGGTATTCTGATGCCATTAAAATTTCAATTTAAGAAAATTATGGAGAAAAACAACATGTTCCAGGAAATGTTAAGTTACATGGAGGGTCTAAAATCTTCATCATCACTTTCAAATTTTGTTCAAGGGGAATTATGGAAAAAGAAAGAAGAACTATATCCCAATAAAATACTCGTTCCGTATTTTTTGTACACGGACGATTTTGAAATCAATAATGCTTTGGGTTCACATTCTTCCGTACACTCCATTTGTAATATATACTTTTCCTTTCCTTGTTTTCCCAAAAATATATCACAATTAAATAGTGTGTTTTTAGCTGGAGTTATAAAGGCAAAAGATATGAAGGAATTTGGGAGTAATATGTGCTTGAAAGAACTCGTTCAAGAGCTAATTGAACTAGAAACCCATCCTCTAACTATAAACCTTTCGGACGGCAGTACAAAGGAAGTTTATTTCGTTCTTGGACTAGTCCTAGGTGACAATTTGGGTATCAATACGATACTCAATTTTTCGAAATCATTTTCAAGCATGTCGTATTGCAGATTATGCAAGATTCCAAAGTATCAATGTCAAAGTGCGTGTGTTGAAATCTCCGAATCCCTTAGAAACAAAAGTAATTATGCTAGCGACATTGAATTGAACGATCGTTCACGCTCAGGTATTTCAGAATATTCCATTTTTAATGACATACCCTCTTTACATGTGGTTGAGAATTTCGTTTCAGATGTAATGCATGATATTTTTGAGGGAGTATGTCATTATGATTTCTGTCAAATCATTAAGTACTTTTCGGAAAAAATGAAATACTTTGACCTCGATACCTTAAACTTCCTGAAAAAAAACTTCAGCTATGGACCTATTGAAATAGGAAATCTTTCTGGTGAAATAAAAACGCAGCATTTGAAGAACAGACATTTAAAGATGTCTACTCGTGAAATGATGACATTCACACATTTCATAACACTTATGATTGGAGATATGGTACCGAGTGATGATGAAGTTTGGTTATATCTTCTAAACTTGATTGAAATGATAGATATTATCCTTTCCTTCGAATTTACTGTGAATACTATAGAATCTTTGAAACCTAAAATCGAACAGCACAACAAAGATTACATTCGCTTATTTAGAGATACATTGAAGCCTAAGTTCCATAATTTGACTCACTACCCTCGTATTATCTCCTCTTCAAGTCCAATTCGTGCAATGTGGAGCTTCAAGTTCGAAGCAAAACACAAACAATTTAAAGTTTATTCACACGCTATCACTTCCAGAAAAAATATTTGCTTAACACTTGCAAAAAAATATCAATTCAAATTCGCGATGTATTTGTTCGATGATTCGATTACAGAAAATTTAATCACAGAAAGAAAAGACAAAATGGAAACAAATTTTATTGATTTCATCAGCCAAAG
Source organism: Dioctria rufipes (assembly GCA_963924295.1). NCBI lineage: Eukaryota > Metazoa > Arthropoda > Insecta > Diptera > Asilidae > Dioctria > Dioctria rufipes. The sequence continues at coordinate 143,489 of CAWUPM010000979.1, forward strand.
TATTCGTACTAGTAAACATGATTTCAATGTTTTTTCAAAAGGAATATATAACAATATAGAATTTAAACAAGATTACTATGTTGGGACTTTTAACAAGGATATAGAACTCCATCATATCATTTGTGTAATCGCAGGGCCTCTCAATGAATTCTATTTATTTTGTCAAAAGCTTGAGGGAATCCAGTATGATCCCCATTATCTGGCGTTTTTAATCAACCCATCAAATTTATCTCAATTGAGAATCATCAAATTTGAACACCTTTTAGGACCACCTGTGAATGCCGTGAAAACTTCCAGTGGAAATATTATGTTGCGCTTGAAAGAATATTATTTTTCCTTATAAAAGACAACACTCATATTTGTTACTGTCTTCTTCTTAATAAACTGTACTATTCACTATTCAAAACTATTCACCACTCAATCAGTAAAAGGCACTAATATTAAAAAATAGCAATGGATTCAAACATCACATCAACGCAAATCTCTAATCTTGCTGAAGATGTCACCAGTATTAATACCTTACCCGCATTCAAGACTTTCTATAACATGGATGAACGCTCGATTATGATAACGCACTCATCATCAACTCGTCCTTTGGAGCCTGAACACCATTATACAGAAGATCAAGAACTTCTGAAACTGTTACAGAGTTGGTCTCTGGAGAAATTATATGATCATTTTTTGAGTAAGTAAATTCATTTGTTTTTAACGATATACGTAAGATTTTACTTCTATGATATGTTTATATTGCAGGTGAAGGAATTACAGTGCAAGTCCTAGAAATAATTAAAGTGCACCATATAAGGGACTTATTCCAAAAATGTGACTTAGGAACAAGAGTAATTTTCGAAAATTCTCTTGAAAAATGGAGAAACTCCATTGGAAAACCTTTGGTATATACCTGTTCATCTCTATTGAAATCGTCCGAAAATTTTACACCACACCCATTATCGTCAAGAATGTCATCTTTAGCGCCAGATCGTTTTTCGCCAAGATCATCGCCTTATCCGAATAGTCCCACCAGTGATATTTCCAAATTGCCATCAGAGTCAGATATTCCACTGAAAGCTATTTTGAAGGATACACAGAAAGGACTTTGTATCAAAGAATATTACGAGCAGAAAAAAAACGTTTCACGAGGATCAACGATCTATTTTGATCAATCTTATTGCTCAGTATTTTGATAACAATAATATACATATGACTTTAAAAAACAGCTATAAATTAGAAAACGATATTATCAAAACGTTTCCCACCGAAAAAATTGTAAGTACCTCTTAATTTTAAAGATGTTTAATTTCACCCATTTACAAGAACACTTTACCGGTTTGAAAAAGGAATTCATCCTTTTGCAAAACTAATACATAGTTTTGCAAAAAGATCTTCGTTCTTTTTTACTAATTTAACTTCACACGAAACCAGTCACGCACAAAGCAAAAAAAAGTCATATGAATTTTGGTGTGAAAGCACCCTTAGAGTTTTTAAGATAAATTATTAGAAAAGAACGAAGATCTTTATATAAAGAATGAATTAGTTTTGAAAACGGGTAAACTGTTTTTAAAAACGGGTGAACTTGAAATAAAAACCCCTTTTTGAGTATACAACATTTTTCAAATGTAAAGCTTAAATAATTCTTAATATATGTCAGGAGTATTACCGTTCCGGAAAAAGAGGAAAAATTTACACCAGGTTTTGCTACTTGAAATCACATTCACGAAACATCAAAACAATGAATCAAAAAATCTCTAAACAAGAAAAAGTAAAACAACATTTCGGTGAGACAAATTAAACTTTTTACATTTGACAAAAGTTGTTTTAAATAAAAATTTTTATTTCATCTTCAATTTATAGAGCCCGAAGAAAATGCAGAGCTATTACAGAGGTCTTTAAAGAACGACAATCTCACAGTGCAGGAATTTGACTATACCTGGAAAGCTTGTAGTCAGTCGCGATTGCAGGACATAGTAGACGCAAGCTCTACTGCCGACATATTCCTTAAGTGGCCGGAATATAAGAAACCATCCGGATATCGCCTGGTAATACTGCGAACTTGCTTATTTACTTAAAGTGAACCGAAAATTGAAATGGAGAGCACAAGGCATTCTTTGAGGTGTCCCGATTATCGTTTTTACCCATTCCCGCTATCAAATCACTTTTTATACCGCAAAGCGTTGGAAATTTGTCTTTCTTCGAAGATAGATGTAGTGACGCATGTACTTATATTTCGTTATTAAAAAGCTCAGAAAAAAGTATAATTAGGACACCTCAAGGAAGCACCCTGTACTATCCATTTCAATTTACGGTTCATTATGAACATATTATTTTGTATTATTGTCATTTATTGTTGTTTTCTATAGATTGACGTGGACTTCAAAAATCGGTTTAAGAACACGCTTTCCATTCTGGATAAATGGGATGCTGTATCAGACAGATTGCTACAGATCATAAAAGCCCAAGTTTCAAATAAGCAAATTAAACATGTTTTGGAGAAACTTTCAGATACTAATATTTCTAAAAGTAAGCTTAATTCCATTTCAGTTGCAGTGATTGTGATAAATTTATTCTTTTTGTTTTTCCACATTATATAGATGGAAAGGACACAGCACTCCTATGGGCGATGCACGGGTATTTTATTCCCTATCAAACAACTGTTTCAAAGGACACTAAAGGCAAGAAAAACGTTACCAGATTTTCCATTTCGGACTCACAGCAATCATTTTGCATTTGTGGTAAGCCCTCCGTCGAATTAGAGGAAGAAATCCGTCATTTGAAGTCGAAGAGTGAGAAAATTCAGCCATTTATTTATGCGATCGGGGAGGAAATCACCACTGTAAAAGAAATATATGTTTATTTTGATAACATTAGATTTCCTTTTAATAACATATTACGTGCTGTAGATATTTGTATAAAGATATTTTTTCTATTTGATTTAAAATATCCAGATCCTGCGAAAACATTTTGGGCATTTATTGCCATATTTTTTTACAGTTTGAAATCTCCTAGCAACAGCAAAGTTTCTCTTCTAATTGATAAATTATTGCAAGATGGAAATGCGTAATTCATAATATTTGTATACGTTTGAGTTAGTATAACAAAATTATAATATAATAACGTTTATGTTAACCATTATGTTCGGAATCAGTTTATATTTGAAAACTAAAAAGAAATAGGGTAAGTTTGTAAGAAATAGAAATAGAAAAAAAGCGGAATAAACTAAAAGACTTCTAAAATATTAAGAAATAGAAATAAAACGAAACGAAAATCTTAAATAATTGTTTTAATTACGACAGAGAGGAAACGGCAACAAGGAGAGAGGAAAAAGGGAGGTTGGGATGGGAGATGGCGTTAGTGATATAGTTCACTGATATCGTGAATGAGTTCAAAGGACTTCAATGAAGTAGTTCACTGATATCGTGAATAAGTTGAAAGGAGTTCAATGAAATAGTTCACACATATCGTGAATAAGTTCAAAGGACTTCAATGAAGTAGTTCACTGATATCGTGAATAAGTTCAAAGGAGTTCAATGAAATAGTTCACTGATATCGTGAATAAGTTCAAAGGACTTCAATGAAGTAGTTCACTGATATCGTGAATAAGTTCAAAGGAGTTCAATGGAATAGTTCACTGATATCGTGAATAAGTTCAAAGGACTTCAATGAAGTAGTTCACTGATATCGTGAATAAGTTCAAAGGAGTTCAATGAAATAGTTCACTGATATCGTGAATAAGTTCACTAACATGTACATAAATTTGGGGTTACTGAATTTAGTGAACGGGTGTTCAAAAATACAGTGATCAAATTCATAGGTTGAAAAACTATGTAAAATTCACTGTATTTTCGAACATTTTCATAAATATTGTGTACCTTTTTCGTTCAGTGTAGCTGCATCAACCATTAGCGATTGAGTATACCACAGAGAGTTTCTGATAAGTATAAAATCTACTAACCCATTTATATCAGAAATAAACTATGAACAAATTATATTAAAGAAAACATTTTAATTGCTATTTCGTTGTATTAATATTACCCTTTTAGTATTAGCGATAAGTAGTTATTAATTAATAGTAGTTAAGTTCGTGAAGATATTTTTGTGTGTTTAATTTTCATTTAATTTGGTTGAATTTCCTTTTTATTTTTTATTAAATTAAACATTGTTCTTTTATTAGTATTTTTACATTTTGATGCTTTGTAGGGTTTTGTTAGTTTTAAGCATATTTAATAAACGTAGTAAAAGTAGGTTAATTTTTTAATTCAACCAGTTAACCCTACAATTTCACATTTGATTTATTTTCTTATTGCTCAATTTTTTTGTACAGCCACAAGAGCTGTAATATTCAACGCCGAATATACCGTTAGTATAATACGATTATTAAGTACTTTAATTAGCAATACAAACAAATATAGCAATTTGAATTTTTCTTTATGTCTGGTGAAGGAAAACTTACTAAAATAGGAGCACTTATAAAAAGAAAAAGGACTTTCAAAATAGTCTTAACTCATGGTATGTCTAATTACGAAGAGAGGGTAGGTTAAGTTAAACAGATAACTTAAGGTTATCTGAAGCGTAGACTACGAGGTATTGAGGAATTATGGGAACAATTTTTCGCTAATCACTAAAAGTTATTGAATTTGAGGAAACAGCGTTTAACGAATACGAAAAAAAGTGTATTTTCAAAGAATGTTGAAGCTTGAAGAGCCAACGGTAGTTAGACCAGAGATAAATATAATCAGCGACCCTAAAATCGCAATAAAATTCCTAGGATTGAAATTCCGAAATTTGGTGGTGATTGAACTAAGTGAAAATCCTTCCACGATATGTCTGAATCATTTATCCATAAGGATCCTCAAATTCCGCTAGTATAAAAGTTACATTATTTACAGTACAATCTATTTGGAGTGCAACAAATGATATTAATAAAATATGATATAACTAGTACTTGGGCTGACTTGACACAAAGATAGAATAATAATTAGTGTTCACACAACTCAAGAACTTATTCAATTAAGCTGTAGCAAACGGTGAAAATGAAAGTAACCTAAAGATATTGCATGATACAACAAAGCCAATACTTGGACGTGCTAGGATCCTTCGGAATACATACAAATACTTGGGATCCAATTATTATTAACATAATAACGCAAAGATTGTCTACAGAAACTTGAAATTTATGGGAACAATCAATTTCCAAGGGTGCAGAGCTTCCGGAGATTAAGAATATATTTTGTCTCCTACAGTTTTGCTTCCAAAATATGGAAGCCGTTAACCACAGTAAGGCCTTATGCTACCATGAACAAGCAAGAACAAAATAAAACTTTAAATTATTACGTCAACGAATAATATGGTTGCGTGATATGTACGGGGCAATATCGCATACAAAACTGTGATGATATCCGATGGCGTAATATTGACACTCGATGCAATAATCTGGTGAAATATAATATTTGTTTTTATTATATACTGAGATGCTCGGCGTGTAAAGAAGAACATATTATCCATAAATGCACACAATTTAAACAAATGGGTTTTAATGCAAAACGTGAACTTGTAATGAAAAACAATCTTTGCACTAATTATTTAAAATCATAAAGTATAGAGTCCGCATAAAAATGGATGCTTCAAGTGTGACAAGTGTCATTACACATGTCTACATGAAGACACAAAAATGCTTTCAACAAACCTTAAGGCTGTTAAGAAAACACTATCAACACAGACAGACAATTCTGTCTCATGAACTTCGGCCAATGCCTGTTCAAATGAACAGAAAGCCACACAAGCACTATTAGCTATAGCTATAGTATATGTATGGGACAGAAGTGGGATAACAATTCCCATGCGAGCTTTGATTGATCTAGGATCACAAAGCTCTTCATATACGAAGCCGGTTATCAGTCCTTAGGCACTCAAACATCACTTGAGTTCACAAGATTAGCATACCCCCCGGTGGTAAAGCCAAAAAAAAGAAGTGCCATTTCTTGTGAGATCAACTAACCCAGCTGATTTTGAAATCCCATTACGAGCTTATGTTACCAAAAGGATAACAAATACTTTTCCACCAACAGACATAAGATCTTCTCATTGGACTCAATAAAACGGTTGCCATTAGCAAACCCAGAGTTCCTAAAGGTAGGAAAAATATACCTATTGCTGAGTCTGAATACATATGCACCACAAAATAAAGTGGATAGAAACAAATTTTTTTCTGGATTTGCGAAAAATAGTGCGGATGATTTAGCACAACTAAATAGTCATGTGCAGAAGTTTTGGCAATGGGGGAGGTCAACTAAAAAACGCAAGTTCACTAAGGAAGAAGAGCAATGTGAGTAATCGTTAATGAGAATCATAAACGCCTCGATGATGGCAGTTATGAAGTAAAACTTCCATTCGAATCAGGCAAAACTACCGAGCTGGCGGGATCTAAGCTAATACCGTTAAAAAAAATCGATCAACCCAAGAAAAAGTTTGAGCAAGCTGCAGACCTACGAGCAGAATATCATAAATGTCTTCAAGAATACTTAAATCTGGAACATATCTGTATTACAAATAAGAACATACAATATAAAAAGATCCATAGGTATTACTTACCAAACCATGCTGTTCTTAAGGTTAGTACTACTACCAAATTAAGGGTAGTATTTCATGCTTCGCTAAAGTCTTCAAATGGAAAAGCCTCAATGAACAAATGTTGACAGCTCCCACATTACAACCAAAGATATATTCATATAATCATAAAGAGATTCTTCACTGGTTACCTATGGATGAAATAGAGTTAGGCTTGCCATTCAATTTCGAATTTGAGAACGAAGTCAATATTTTAGGAATCCAGTGACATCCAGCTACCGATAATTTTATGCTGGCCTTCAAGGCTTCAGAATTTGAAGCGGAAGCCACCACAATAAAAAAATTTTGTCTCAAGTAGCAAAGCAATTCGATCTGTTTGGAAATGAGAACGACTTTACTAACTTCAACGTTATAAAGATTTATTGGATTTTTTAATTTGTGACACGTTCACTGCTTTGACTGCTCAACCTCACTCGATGTGTTCCGACCACCTAGCTCCAATCACCGACCTGATGACGAGTGTCCAAAATGCAGCGACATCTCATGTATAACTTGGAATGTATCGAGTGAGGTTGATTTACACTGAGGAAATTACATACTAGATTAACTATACTTGAATAGATGCAAATTACATACAATTGCTATGCATAATAGAATAATGGTTGAAATACGAAATACGAATACATTCCGGCTCCCGCTGGAGAATCCAGTTTAAGGATTTGGTAATGGAACAATCTTCGTAATAGGTCGTGTAAAGCTCCCAGTCGATGAACGAATTGTAACGACTCCGGTATAACCATCCTGACCAGGGTGCTTCTTCATGACATGAGCTAGAGTCCATTTTGATGGTGGTAAGTTTGGCTCCTTTAATACAACCAAATCGCCTTCCTTTACTTCTGGTTGAGGAGCGTACCATTTTGGACGCTGCTGTAAGAATGTGAGGTAGTCGGAGTGCCAACGTTTCCAGAAGCCTTGAGTCATATTCTGCAATAGTTCCCAATTTTTCAACCGCGATTGAAACGTGTGTGTGAAATCTATTTCTGGAAGTATAAGGAAGACCAATTAGAAAATGAGCAGGTGTTAATTCATTCAAATCATTATCAGACATGGGGCATAACGGTCTTGAATTAAGTAGAGCTTCAATTTGGACAAGGACAGTATACATTTCTTCGTATGTTAGGATATTTTTCCCGATAACTCATTTGAGGTGCTGTTTAACTGCCTTTACACCAGCTTCCCTGAAACCACCGAAGTGTGGGGCGGAGGGAGGTATGAATGACCAATTAATACCGAGTGTGGATAGATGATCGTGTATAGCATCATTATGTGACTGAGAGAGGAGTAGTTTATACATGTCTGACAGTAAGCGATTAGCGCCCTTGAAATTAGTTCCATTATCTGAGAAAATATAAAGACTTTTTCCGCGACGGGCGAAGAATCGTTTTAAAGCTGCTAAAAATGCTTCAGTCGTCAGGTCACTTACTAGCTCAAGATGAAGTACTTCTGTTGTGAGACATAGAAACAAAGCGATGTACCCTTTAACGTAACGGGGATTTCTACCTCTTGAGAGCCTCAATGTGAGTGGTCCAGCATAATCACATCCTACGTTTAGAAATGGTCTAGCATAGGTGAGTCGTTCAGCAGGGAGATTGCCCATCAGTTGAAAGTTGTTGCTCTGACGTTGTTTGAAGAAAGGCATGCATTCATGCACTACCTTCCGAACCATGTTTCGGCAGCCGAGAATTCAATAGCTTTGTCGCAAAATGGAGAAAAGCTCTGTTGTTCCTGCATGGAGATAACTGATATGAGCGTCCTTGATGATTAATTGAGTAATAACGTGCCCTTTTGGGAGTATAACTGGATGCTTTGATGAAAAGGGAAGATTGGAATAAGATATTCTCCCACCTACACGTAGTATACCTTCCTTATCGATGAATGGTATCAGCTTGATGGTTTTGCTACGTGGAGGCAGTGATTTTTCTTCTAGAAGGGACCTTAGTTCCATTTTGAACGCTTCATGTTGTGCATGTTTTAAAAGCACGATTTTGGCCCGTGCAAGCTCTTGAACACGAAGGCCTCCTTTCACTTTTTTATTGGCTGTCCTCTTACCATTGTCGATGTATCTGTAGCAGTATGTTAGTGATCGAATCAACCTATTCCACGTTGAACCTCTGGACGATAATTCATCCAATACAGATTCTGATTTCCCGATAGTAAATGCTTGCACAAAATTACTTCTTTCTTCTTCAATTTCAATGATTTTGTTATGATTGTGCATAGGCGAGATTGGCCACGACAATTCTTCGTCTTGCAGGTATTGTGGTCCGTTCCACCAAAGGCTGTACTGCAAAAGCTCTGAGGGCAAAACTCCGCGCGATGCGCAATCTGCAGGATTAGATTCAGACGGCATATGACGCCATCGGTTTCGTGGAATAGTGTCTAGAATTTCAGATGTCCGGTTGGCGACGAAGGTTTTCCATCTCCGCGGAATTGATGACAGCCATTGTGGAACAATTTGAGAGTCAGTCCAAGAAAATGCGTTACACAAGTCCATTTGCAGTGATTGAGAGATTTTCTGTACTAGTTGACTTAGCATTACTGCAGCACATAATACTAACTTTGGTATCCATATCTGCTTGAGTGGTGCTACCATGCTTTTGGCAGCGATTAAAGTCGTATCAATAGTGCCATCAATATTTGAGCTTCGACAGTAGATGACAGCAGCAAAGGCATACTGCGAAGCCTCACAAAAGCCGTGAATTTCATACGTTTGGTTTGAATCCCATAACCTTCTTTGAATACGGAGTTGCTCTAAACAAGAAAGTTCATTTCGAATAAATCTCCACTTTTCTGCTATGTTGTCAGGAATCAAATCATCCCAATTTAAGTTTTGTACCCAAAGAGCTTGGAATAAAATTTTTATAGATACCGTCACTGGAGTTAAGAATCCCAGAGGATCAAATATCCTGGACGCATCCGAGAGCATCCTTCTTTTTGTAGTAGCAGTATCGGCTGGTAGCACTACTTAGAATGAAAAAACATCTGCAGAAGGATGCCAGCGTAATCCAAGTGCTGCTTTAATGGATCTCAAATCGTCACTGATTTCGATTTCAGATAATTCACAATCATCCTGTTGTACCGATTTTAGCAAGGGCCAGTAATTACTACACCATTTTCGTAATTTAAATCCAGCTGAGCTCGACAGTTGTGATAATTCATTTTTTAATGATATTACATCTGTGACGGAATTCACTCCCGTCATGACATCATCCACATAGAAGTCTTCGAGAACCGCCTTTGCTGCCTGAGGGTACTCTTTGGCATAATCATAGGCTAACTGTTGAAGGCTTCGAACAGCAAGAAATGGAGCACAGCAAGTGCTATAAGTGACAGTGCATAACAGATAATGTTCGACTGGTTTATTTGGAGATTCACGCCAAAGAATTCTTTGAAAATCACGATGATGCTTTGCTGTAAGGATCTGCCGATACATCTTTTCGATGTCGGCTGTGAACACATATGTGTGGCGGCGAAAGCGAAGGCATACAGAAAATAGATCTCGCTGCACCGACGGTCCAATTAGAAGAGCATCATTGAGTGAATTTCCATTCGATGACTTTGAGGACCCATCAAATACGACCCGCAGTTTCGTAGTGCTACTATCTGGTTTCAAAATTGCGTGGTGAGGCAAATAAAACGAATGTTCGAGGCAGGTTTCATCATCTGATATTTTCACCATATTACGTAATTCAATATACTCTCTCATGAAGAGTGTGTATTTTTCCTCTAATTCGAGATTATTAACAAACCGGTATTCCATTGCCTTAAGCCGATTCATGGCAGGTGTAAACTGTCTCCCAATTCAACCTTAGGGATTTTAAATGGCCATTCGACGTGGTACCTACCATCCTCAGTACGTATGTGAGTAGTTTGGAAATGCTTCTCTGCTTCTTGCTCTTCTGGAGTGGAACTGGATTTATTAGAAATGTTTTCTAGCTCCCAAAATCTTTGTAAACAACGATCAATATCAATATTTGTGTGAAGTGAGACGAGAGATCCATGAAGAGTGTTCAGAATGTCAAAATTGGCTGGAAATTCTCCAGCTATGATCCATCCAAACAGCGTGAGTTGAGCTAAGGGGCTGCCTTCTTTTCCGTGGATACTACCCTCCTCCAACACATGGAAAATTTTATCAGCACCAACAATAATATCAATTGGCCCAGGTTCATTGAATGAAGGATCAGCCATTACCAATGATGAAAATCGATTACATTCAGCGATATCAATTTTCGAGCTTGGTGTGAGAGACGTGAGCTTATTGAACACATAAGCATTGATGAAAATTCATTTCGAAGCATAACGTGAGTGAAGTTCCAATGTGACCATTCCTTTTGTAGTTCCAGCACCAATAGATGAAAGCCCAGTTACCGGAATTCTGTCATGTTTCCTTTTCTGACCAAGTCTTTTAACTAAAGCTTCAGAGAATGTGTCCATGGCTTGGAATTCAGGACATTGAAAGACAAGATGATTCGCTTTACATTTTTGACAATTAATAGTGGCATGAGGTGAAGTCGAATGGAAGCTTTTTACGGAGTTTGAGCATTTATTCGGCTCTGAGCTTGAATGAGTAGGTCGGGAATGAGCCTGTGAGCCCTCCAGTGCTACACATCGTTTCTCAAGAAATGTAAATAATTGTTTAACTGTAGGGTATTCAACATCAATAGTTGCTTCTGCCCATTCTTGTCTGGTATCAGGATCAACCTTACCCATAAGCAAATAAATTAACCATGGATCTCGACTTTCAGCAGCATCGCCCAAAGCACGAAACCCTCTTACTAACTACTTCATCTGAGCCATCAGTTACTGGTCTAAGTGCCGACGCAGATGGAGTTGAGATAGATGACAAATTCAGAAAGGATCTAATAAATGCCTTAACGACATGACCCTTTTTGTCATATCTTTTGTTCAATCGATCCCAGGCTTCCTTATAGTTTGCTTCTGATAAGGGTATGTGGCGAAGCAATGAAGCAGCTTCGCCCTTCAAGAAACTTTTCAAATAGTGAAACTTTTGAGTAGCCGTTAGTTTGGTATTTTCATGGACAGAGCCTTTAAACAAGTCACGAAACGAGATCCACTCATTACAATTTCCAGAAAACGATGGAATTGTAAATTTTCGTAGTTTGGTATCGAATGATGCTTCAGTTAACGATGATTGTTGTACATATGTGCAGGAAAAGCGCTCGAGAAAGTTCAATTGTTGATCTACAAGCCGATCAAGTACATCTTGATTGACATTGCTACTTATGTGACGTCGCTCTTTAATAGCCTTTGATAATTATTCCTTCGTGCTAAAATATTTAGTTTCAAACTGTTCATTTTCAGTTTCTTGTTCAGTAAAGTTTGGATCCGTGATAAGTTGGTACATTTGATCATGAATGTGATTAAATTCTACCCACGATTCATTTAATTTTTCAAGTCTTCCTTCCAAGGACTCGGGCGTTGTTTCTCCTGTAATACTATCGCAGTAGCTCAATACGAGTAACCATACCTTTAACGCGACCACGCTTTGCTTTAACGATGTCCATTCTGTCCTATATATCATATACAGTTTTTATATAATCAGATATAGATTGAGATTCACGTTTGCTGGATCGAATGTTATTAATACACGTAATCGTTATGTGAATTAGGTCAAGGTTATAGCAACACAAACCGAGTAATAAAATCATATATTGCTACAAATTGAATGGGTCATTCGATTCAAGGTCAACCAACTGATAATTTAATGACTGGATATGTATGTACCGATATACAGTATAATCCGCTTATAATGGATTTCCAGGGACCGTTGTAATTGGTTCACTATAACCGAGTGTCCATCTCATGAGAACCTGTAGGAAAAAATGCGTGGAAAAATCAAAAAACAATCTTACTTATACCAAAACTTGTCCATTTAATCAAAAGTCAAATAAAATTCAACAACATTAATTTTCAAAAAAGTCTGTTATTTTTGTCTGAACTTGCCTATTTTTTATATATTTATTTTGAATTATTTGTTGGATTTTATTCAAATACGGAAAAATGTCTTCGGTGAAATCTTGTTGTTGGAAAAAACGTTGTAGTTGTCGCACGCAGCTTAATGCTTCTTCAGTTGTAACCACAGTTTCTTCTTCTTCATTGTCCTCTATTTCTTCATCATCCTCCTCAAAATTTTCCAGTTCATTCATTAAATCATTGTCAGATAATTCTTCGGTGGTTTTCACTTCCTTATCAATATTGACATAATCATCAAACTTGTTTAAATCCAATAAATTCTGTATTGTTAACCACTCGCTCAACGGAAGATCATCTTCTGAATCGAAGTTCATTGTATCATTTCTGCTTTTAACTAGCCCAGCATGTCGAAAGCAGTTTCGAATGGTTTCAGAAGAAATAGTTTCCCATGCAAAGCTCAAAAGATTTATTGCTTCCAAAATAGAAATAGCCTTAGTAACACTAATATAATCTTGGAGTTCCATAATTTTTAGTAACATCTTCTTTCGGTAGATTTGTTTTAAACTCCTAATAACACCTTGATCCATAGGTTGCAAGACTGACGTTGCATTGGGTGGGAAAAAGTGAAGTTTTATATTGTGTAGCTTAATATCAGGATGAGCCGGGCAATTATCAACTAGCAATAAAATTTTTCGGTTCTGTTTTATTAATTCGCTGTCCCACTTTTTCAAATAATTCTCAAAAACAGTTGAAGTCATCCAACCTTTTTTGTTACTACAGTATTCGGCAGGTAAAGTTTTAATATTTTTGAAACATCTAGGCTTTTGAAATTTTCCTAAAAAGATCGAAATTGTTACTAAAGCTAGTGCATCTATACAATAATATAAAGTTGTATGTATTTACCTATTATCAATAATTTTCGTTTTTCATTACCAGAGGCATTAGCACATACCATTGCTGTGATACGTTCTTTTGATAAATTTCCTCCACTACACGCTTCACCTTTTAATGCATGAGTTTTATCTGGCATCATTCTGAAGAAAATGCCGGTTTCGTCAGCATTAAATATGTTTTCTTCTGAGTGACCATCATTTATTACTGGCCAAACTTGTGAAATCCAATCATTTGTGACATTTCTGTCTACTGAAGCTGATTCCCCACATATCTTTCGGAAAACAATGTTATGCCTCTTTTTGAATCTGTCCAGCCACCCAGAACTGCATCTAAAATCGTCTCCAATCATTTTCCCAAATTCTTCAGCTTTAATTTGAAGCATTGAGCCACTTATTGGGAAATTATTAGCTTTTTTTTGTAAAAACCATTTAAACAGCATTTGATCAACTTGAGGATGCAAAGAAAGCCGCATTTTTTTCTTCTGGTCGTTAGTTTTCCAATCAATCTTAACTTTCTCACGATTTTTCCATATGTTTGAAACAGTGGATTTGTTCAATTTCATTTTTGCACAGATATTCGTTTGAGTGCAACCATTTTCAATTTCACTAATGATTATCAATTTCTTATGCACTGTAAATGCACGTTTTTTATTTGTCGACATTTTTAGATCGTTTACATTTATGAGACTCTTACAAAACACTACGCACTTAGCGACTTTGGACTACAGAAACGTCCTACGGCGAACTGTCAACATAACCACAATAGAATTCTCGTACTCGCGATTGCATCATCTTATTTTGCATCACACGGATGTGTGGGATTCCCCGAACAACTCCGCTTATAATGTACAAGAACAGGGATTTTTCAGTCCATTATAAACGAAACTCTATTATAAGCGAGTCCATCATAACCAAGGATTTTACACATATTTCAGCCGGGACTTTAAGACATCGTCTATTATAGACGAATTTCCATTACAAGCGAGTTCACTATAGGTGGATTCCACTAACGAAAAACAAAATAAGTAGATATGTAATGTCACAAATTGATTTGCACTAGCTGGAACACTTGCAATTATAATGAGAAACACATGCAACGTTTAGAGAGTATTCAATTTACGAAGCTGTAAATCAGTCAATTAATATGTTCAGTACCATAGAATCAATAAATATGGAAATTATTACATGCAGCATAAATAGAATAGAATTTGGACTGAATTCATTTTAAATTTCTTGCATCATTACTTTACGATGCCTGAGTCAGGTGATTCATTCTTCATTTCCGTTGCTCCTATTGCCCTCTTCTGATATCGAAATTGAAAAAATTGTATGACTGCAAATTACCAGAAATTTCACACATTCGCCGTGCTTGATGAATGCAAACAAATTATCAATTGCAACTGATTTGTTTCTCGAATAACTTGTCCAAATTCTATGGAAACTTCACAGGTATATAATGAGAGAGATCTACTTACAGTTTGGTTGATAATACTTCCCATTGACTGAACTTATGTAGTTCGTGTTTTTATTTAATCTTCGATTGTGATTTATAGCTGCCAGCAATGATAAGAAAAATCCAGCGATGCAGATGTGAGGTTATGTAAACTATGTGTGTACAGATATGTGTATCCCAATAGTTAAAACTCGTAAAGCAATCCGGATCCTCGAACGAGCATAATTATGTTTGGAAATGAGAACGACTTTATTAACTTCAACGTTATAAAGATTTATTGGATTTTTTAATTTGTGACACGTTCACTGCTTTGACTGCTCAACCTCACTCGATGAGTTCCGACCACCTAGCTCCAATCACCGAACTGATGACGAATGTCCAAAATGCAGCGACATCTCATGTATAACTTGGAGTGTATCGAGTGAGGTTGATTTACACTGAGGAAATTACATACTAGATTAACTATACTTGAATAGATGCAAATAGCATACAATTGCAATGCATACTAGAATGATGGTTGAAATACGATTTACAACACGATCCTTTAGGTTGGATAGCTCCTTAGCTGTTAGCACATATCATTATCCAGAAACTGTGGATGCATGGATATAGCTGGAACGAAACAGCCACAGAAAAATTCAGTCAGGAATGGAGGCAGTTCAAAATACAGCTGCCTCAAATACTGATAATAAAAATTCTTCGCTGAATAGTACATACTAAGCAAGACAAAGGCAATTGTCAATTGAGTTAGTTTTGCGACGCATCAAATTCAACGGAGGCAGCTGTCATCTACATAAGAGTTCAAGACAATGACGGCAAAATAAAAACAACATTGATCATATCGAAACCCGGTGGCTCCTGCAAAGCCATTAATCTGCCACGAGATCAGTTAAGAGGAGCAGTGTTTTTAAACAGATTATTAAATCAAGTTCTAGCTGACATGCATATGAGTAATATCAGCAGATATTGATGGTGTGATTAAAAAATCGTATTGGCCTGGATATCAAGTCATCCAAATAGATGAATTGCTTATGTTGCAAACAGAGTTACCGAAATACAGGAAGGTAACCTGAATAATACGTGGGGATATGTACCTACAAAACATAATCCTGCCAAATATGGCATCACGAGGTATAATGCCGATGAGCATAAGAGATTCTGGGCCATAGTGGACAGGAACAAGTTGGTTAAGGCAGCCAAGCCAGGGCTGGCTACAAGATAAGAGGCTTAGTATACAGTGTTGTTGTGCCCATTGAGTACACTCAAGAAAAATATAAGTAAGGATGAAGACTGTAAAATAATAATGCCAATGAATACTTAACGTTAGTGGTTAATTTCACACACACGTCTAGCTTAATCACACAATTCCAGCCTTGACTAGAACTAAATTTAGTAGATTTAAACTTCACTTATATTACGTAAAATATATACTTTGATAATGTCACTTAAATTCTAGATTTCACTTATGTGTATAATTGCAATAAAGTCGCTTACTAGCTAGATTTCACTTATGTATGTAATTTCATGTAAGTCACTTACTAACAAGATTTCACTTATGTATGTAAGTTCAAGTTATAAACAACACTGTAATAAATCGCAATAACTTTCAAGAATGGCACTAAATATATATATGTAAATGTTAAATGGAATACGTGTTATAACCAATTATTAATTCAAAAATGTACTCACCAGTTTAGAATGGGGAATCGACTTTATGGTGTTGGTAGACGAATAACGATCTTTATCTCAGTCGAGACCAAACATAAACTAATGTTATTAATAACATTTATTCCAGTTGTAACCTGGAATAAGTATGTTTATCATGGTGGATACCCACGCAAAATATTTGCGTTAGTAAAGTGTACTGCAGTCGAGGCCTAGAATAAGCATGATTACGATTCGAAATGATCGACAATCTATGAGAGCTAGATGCGAAAAGAGAAAGATGCAAGTTGGCCTGCGATTTATATTGTAGGTAGCAAGAGAAAAGTCCGTTGACCTTAGCAGCTATACGTAGGACAAAAGAGTACATTAACCCTAGCCGCGGTGCTCAGCAGTACAACGTACAGTCACATAATGACCATATATTAACTTTCAGCTCTTTACGTTGACGCGTTGTTAAGAAGATATATAGTTAAAAACGAAATTTTTATATGACAACCCTACGAAGGAGCTGCCCGATTTGTCCCATTTTTGAGCTTAAATTTCCTTTTTTTAAATCCCATGTTCAAAATTATAGCACCCGAGGTACACGCGCTCTGTAGTTATATGGCCTTGCAAAAATCAAACTTAATTTTAATATCATGCGTGGGTGTTCAATCCATTTTGTTCTAGCAGAATTATCTCTACGCATTATAAACAGAAGGACAAACTTAGAAAACTCTACGATTTCAACCAGAGTATAAAAAGCATACCCAAACGTTCTATAAGCGCAGAAGAGGGATTTATGGCAACCTTGAATCTATGCACCGGATGTAATTTGGCAGAATTGAATTTCCCGACGATTATACTGCCGCAAGCTTTGGGAACCATTACGTCGGAGACATGAAAATGCATTTATAATGCTAAAGGATTACTGGATTTTGATTTGATTTGCGTAAATTATTACGACAAATAATAATAAAGCCGGTAATAATATCCTCCTTTCTGGCCATTTTTAATTCTTTGTTTGCTGGGATTGCGGCTAAAATATTGACGGAAACAAAAGTTCCAGATAACGGCCGCGAACGACGATACTGCAACATACACTGCCAGTTACTTATTAGTTTCGTTGAACTGCAGGCCTGAATATACAGGCAGCCTGTAAGTATATGGTGGAAATTATCCGGCAGACCTCTCACCTGCAGTTCATGGCCTGTTACGCTTGCCTAAGGCGTGAAAGGAGGCAGCTCTAGTGGAGATGAGTGAGGGTTTTAAATTAGAAGATGTTATGGGCGCCACGTGATTTTGGGAGATACCACGAAACCTTAATTGAATGAAAGCACAAGGAGTATAAAATTCAATTTTCAGCTATATTATTCCACACTATAACCCGAAAAAAAAAATATTGCAAACTCAGATTTTACACCAAATGCTTTTCTTTTCCTTAGAAATCTAGTGAATAAAACGAGAATAAATGGTACTTAACTTTTGATCCTCTGCCCTTATGGAGAATCGCCAATCTAGCCACTTCCAAGCCTTTTTTTTTAAAACAAAAAATCCGCAAACGGTCCAGAGCCTCAGCTTTTTACTGCACTTATTTCTTTTTCCCTTTTTGTTATAACTTTAATTCTTCCTTTTTCTTAATCAACCTTTTTTTCTTTTACTTTTCAACCTCTTGCCTCGTGATCTACTTTACTTTTTTTTTCCTCCTCTCTCGCCCACCGGAAGTGATCTTGCCTTCGCCTCGGAGAGCACAAATGGCCGATATTTGGGGTGTACTAAATTAATGCTCTTTTCAATTCAACCTTAGGTTCAGTTTCATCTTAAAAAAATTGTTGTATTTTATTTGCATTTTCCAAGGCTGATTGTAATTAACTTATTTTGTCTATTTATTCTTGTACACGTAAATGGTATAGATTTCATGTTGAACCATGGCTACTCCGGGTGGCTCACAACTCCTAAAATACAAAGCGGGCTCTAATAAATTATAGTTTGAGTGATTCTCAAAAGGTCTCTAGACGCCTTTCTTTGTACTTCGGCAATTCTTATAATCAAGATATCTCCATATGAACAAGAGGATCTATGTACGCCTGTGCGATTAACTTAGTATAGTATAGAGATTATTACAGGATATAAAAAAAATCGGAAATTATTTTAACTAAAATATACAATATGATGATGTGCAGGTATTCCTTTAGGAAGCTGTGAAAATGTATCTGCCCTCCCGAAGGCGGTATTCACGTTCAGCATCCGAAAACAATTTTTGTAGAAGGTCCCGTGAATTCTATGCCCAGGAGTAAATATGTCAGTGTATTTACTGTAGTTCCATGATACGTGGTACTAAAAAAAAATATTCAAGGGCATTACTAGTTCCGAGATCGAAACATGTATTTAGAACACAATTATGACACATAACATCCCTCCCTTTCCTCCAAGAGATTTCCCCGAAATCTCTTAATTATATACACTAGGATAAAATTTTCCAACACCACATATCCCTTTATAGGTCACGAGAATACATAAATTCAAACTGTAATACGTTACGTCAAAAGAAATATTAGTGTAAAGTAATTTAACAGCAGCAAATATCATGCATCTGGATTGTTATTAATGTAAGGCTTTAGATCCTTCGCGTACCACACACCTAGAAATTTACCTTCTACGTTTCCTAGTTCATATGTCCAGGGGGACACTCTCCGAATTACTTTGAAAGGACCTACAAATTTTGGAGCGAGTTTTGCGCTATAATATCGAGCTGCATCAGAGAGGACGAAATTTCTTCGCCACACAAGGTCGTTGGGGTTATATTGAACATCCCTTCGACGTGAATCATAGATCTTCTTCCCGACTGCTGAAGCTTTTTTAACCTACATCGTACATCATTCCTAACTTGCTCCAGTGCCTCCTTCCGTGAAGCTATGTCGTATGACTCATTATCTGAAATTGACTTCCAACATTTACCACTTGCTTGCATTTCCCTGCCAAAATTTATAAAGTACGGCGTCATTTTTGTAACGTCGTGCGTTGATGTCCGTATTGCACAGGCTACTTTCGACAAATACATATCCCACTTCCGGTGGTTATCGGAAATATATGCTCTGAGCATGGTTTTTATAACTTGGTTAGTACGTTCGGCTGGGTTAGCTTGAGGATGATAAAAGGCAGTAAAATTTGTATCGATCTGATAATCCTCCGAGAGCCTTTTGAATTCTCGACGTTTAAATTGGACTCCGTTGTCACATATTATTTGTTTTGGTACCCCAAAAATCAATAAAACGAAATCTTCTAATACTTGAACAATTGACTTAGCAGTAGCACTTCGTAAAGGAAATAATAAAGGAAATTTACTGAATTCATCTACTACTGTTAGGATGTAAGCATAGCCCCGAACAGATCGTGGTAGAGGCCCAATAAGGTCTAAACAGATAACTTTCAATGGAACACTAGCATGCTTTCTAATGGCCATAAGACCCGAAGCCTTTCGCCGCTGTGGGTTAACAGCTTGGCAGGTTTTGCAGTTTTTCACATATGACGCTATATCCTGCTTCATTTTCGGCCAATAATAACGATGAGCTAGGCGATTGTGGGTTTTCTGCACTCCCGGATGGCCAGCTATCTGCGAGTCGTGATTCTCCGATATTATTCGCTTCCTTTTATTTTTCGGTACAACCTCTTTCCAGTTGTCTGCCTCAAAATTTAACTGAGGATATTTGGGTTGAGAATGTTTAAAGAGAACCCCATTATCTACTTTCCAATCCGGATATTTTATAGGATCCTTTTGAACCAGCTCCAACATTTTCGAAACCCATTTGTCTTCCGTTACTGTTTCTGTAGGAAGTACACCGGCTGCTATTGGTACAGATCTAGATAGAAGGTCAGGTAGGAGATGTTCCTTACCCTTCCGATGTATGACTTCAAACTCATATTGTTGCATCTTAATTTCCCAACGCGCTAATCTGCCCGCAGGATCTTTAAGATTATGCAACCATACGAGTGAAGCATGATCTGTGACTACAGTGAATTTAGTACCTTCCAGATACAGTCTGAGCTTATCCACCGCCCACAGTACAGCGAGGCATTCTCTTTCTGTGGTGGAGTAATTTCTTTCGCACCGCGTTAAAGATCTGCTTAAATACGCAATGACCTTTTCTTGTTCCTCTATAATTTGCGTAAGAACTGCTCCAATTCCATAGCCCGATGCGTCGGTATGCACAATAAATGGAAAATCGAAGTTGGGACAAGATAATATAGGGGCCGATATCAATTTTTCCTTTACTTCGCGAAAAGCCCGCTCACATTCAGGAGGCCAATTAAATTTCTTATTCTTTTTAAGTAATCCAGTTAAAGGTGAAATCAAAGTGCAAAAATCTGGGACGAACCTGCGATACCAAGCCACTACTCCGACAAAACGTCTCACTTCAGTCACGGTCTTTGGTACTGGTATATCTAAAATACTCTTCACTTTATCCGGGTCGACCTGGAGCCCATTTTCCCCAACTAAATAACCGAGGTACCTAAACTCTGAACGACAGAACTCACATTTTTGATAATTTATCACTAGACCAGCTCTATGTAACCTGTCTAAAACCTTTCTAAGCACTTCGATATTTGTTTCGAATGTCTGGGTAACAATTATCACATCGTCGAGATAGACGAACACATGGCTTTCGAGCTCGTCAGATAGAACTCGATCGATTAACCGCTGCCATGTTGCAGGTGAATTTGTAAGACTAAATGGCATTCTTCTGAATTGAAATAGCCCTCTGCCTGGAGCCGTGAAAGCAGTGTATTGTTTACAAGATTCTTCCATTGGCACTTGCCAAAAGGCGGATGTAATATCCAATGAAGACATGAACCTTGCGTCTCTCAACTTATCTAATGTGGCTGATATTTACGGAAGAGGATATGCATCTCTTTTTGTAACTTTATTAAGTTTTCGAAAATCTATACAGAAACGATAAGATCCATCCCTCTTCCTCACCATTACGATTGGTGATGACCAATGACTATTGGAGGGCTCCACCACACCTAACTCTAACATCTTATCCAGTTCCTCGTTCACTACCTTTTGCATTGCTGGAGAGAGCGGATAATAACGCTGCTTAATTGGAGTGGAATCAGTCTGTATCTGGTGCTCCACTTTATTCGTGCAACTCAGATCTGTTCCCATGCTCCTTTCTGCGTGCTCGATAAGTTCATCCAATTTCTGTTTTTGACCCAGCGATAATTTTGATCTACTCTCGAGTGAACACAACTGCCCCATATTATTGTCATCTACAAATCCCCAGTAATCTTCTTTTAAATTGGCATAAATCCCCATATCTTTCCAAAAATCCGTACCCAAGATAATAGAGTGTGGAACTTCCGGAATGATTAGAACTGGAAAAATTTTGATGAATCCCGTTAGTTCAATTGGAATGTTTACTTCCCCTAGAACGCCAATTCTTTCCCCATTAGCCAACGAGACTGATTGTGTATCACGTTTATATATGTCTAGATTCATAGCCTTTAGCTTATCCCATCCAGGGCCACCAACAATCATTCGCGATGCTCCCGAGTCAAGAAGACCTAGCATGCTGACGTTGAAAACAGAAATTTTTAGAAAAGGTCGCACATCATTTTTCTCATGAGAGAAAACGTAATCCAGCATCGCTGTTAATGTACGATCTCTTGCTATACAACATTGGGATTCATCACACAAACTACGAACAGTGGCGTCTTCGGGCATTCTATTGGAGTTCAGCGTGACGTCTACTGCTGAGCTCTGCTCCCGTTTCCCGCTTGTTGTTGAGATTGAGCTACATAATTGGTGGGACTACAATTAGGATATCTGGATCGAATAACACCCACTGGCCCACAACCAAAACACCTCCTTTGTTCGCGACAATGCCGGGCAGTGTGACCCTCTCGTTTGCAATTCAAACACTTACATCTAAAACGCGGGGAGTTGGTTTCAACCGGTGAAATTTCTGTCTTAGCCGATGCTATATACGCCAAATCTGGTTCTAACAAATGGCTACTACGACGTGAGGGAGGGGGTATAAAGGCCTCTACTGATGACCTAACGGCCTCTAACTTTCTTCCCAATTCTACTAATTTCTGAGTAGTATCTACTTCACTCAGTCCCAACTGCGCTTGATAGAAAGGGCTCACATTGCGTATTAACACCCTCAATTGCTGAGCTTCAGATACTGGGACTATTAAACGCGAGAACATACTTTCCATAATTGCCACATATGTTCCTATCGATTCATCCTTGCCTTGAGTTCGCTTACGGATTTCATCCATCAAGCGATCGTCATAATCTGAAGGAAGATATTCTTTTCTCAGCTCCTTGACAAGGTCTGACCAACTATGTACTTTGTTTTTATTGGCGCGATACCAGACTAGTGCTCGACCTTCGAAAAGATCAAAAGCTGATCTGAACAGTTGTTGTTTCGTAACTCCGCGAGCTTCGCTTAACTCAGTAACCCTCTCTAAGAATGAGTTCTTAGACTGTCCGCTTTCACCTGAAGAATGTACCCCCCACTTATATATGTCTACTCTGGAACGTCCGTTAGGTAACAGAGTTGAAGATAGAAAAGATTCATTTTCTTCGTCTTCGGAATTGAGATCTAAACTAGTCCCTTCAGCTTTACTTTGTAAAGCGCCCAAAGCTAAAATCAGTGTGCCCTTCGCAGCGACCCAATCTACGTAGAGACCATCGAATTTTAGTAAGCAGCTTCTTATAGTCACCACTACGCTCATCACCCACAAACTTATCTAATGCCTCCTTTATCTCTATTATTTTATTATTTAGTACCCCCTTATCCTCTTCAAATTTAAACGGATAATCAGGATACTCCATCGATTCACATTTTTCAGTTTTTAAAGCAGCCCGGAAGAGCTTCCTCATATCATCTACCGATCCGACTTGTAGCCCTCTTATCGTTAATTCATACAAGAGCTCATCTTGACTAAGCCGATTTATATCCATTTTCTCGTTTACTTGTCTAATTCTTTAACCCGCAAAACTTTCAAATTTCAACTGCCTTTGTTACTAAAATTTGTTGAATCGCTTTGTTTTAACGCACTTAATTCTTCAAAATAACTTCTCCGGAAAACCAGTCAATGACCAGAAGCCGTAATACTAGCAAAAGCTACGTTGGGTGCCAAATGTTACGCTTGCCTAAGGCGTGAAAGGAGGCAGCTCTAGTGGAGATGGGTGAGGGTTTTAAACTAGAAGATGTTATGGGCGCCACGTGATTATGGGAGATACCACGAAACCTTAATTGAATGAAAGCACAAGGAGTATAAAATTCAATTTTCAACTATATTATTCCACGCTTTAACCCGGAAAAAAAAAATATTGCAAGCACAGATTTTACACCAAATGCTTTTCTTTTCCTTAGAAATCTAGTGAATAAAACGAGAATAAATGGTACTTAACTTTTGATCCTCTGCCCTTATGGAGAATCGCCAATCTAGCCACTCCCAAGCCTTTTTTTTAAAAACAGAAAAATCCGCAAACGATCCAGAGCCTCAGCTTCTTACTGCACTTATTTCTTTTCCTTTTTGTTATAACTTTAATTCTTCCTTTTTTTTAATCAACCTTTTTTTCTTTTACTTTTCAACCTCTTGCCTCCTGATCTACGTTACTTTTTTTTCCTCCTCTCTCGCCCACCGGAAGTGATCTTGCCTTCGCCACGGAGAGCACAAATGGCCGATATTTGGGGTGTACTAAATTAATGCTCTTTTCAATTCAACCTTAGGTTAAGTTTCACTTTAAAAAAATTGTTGTATTTTATTTGCATTTTCCAAGGCTGATTGTAATTAACTTATTTTGTCTATTTATTATTGTACACGTAAATGGTATAGATTTCATGTTGAACCATGGCTACTCCGGGTGGCTCACAACTCCTAAAAATACAAAGCGGGCTCTAATAAATTATAGTTTGAGTGATTCTCAAAAGGTCTCTGGACGCGTTTCTTTGTACTTCGGCAATTCTTATAATCAAGATATCTCCATATGAACAAGAGGATCTATGTACGCCTGTGCGATTAACTTAGTATAGTATAGAGATTATTACAGGATATAAAAAAAAAATTCGGAAATTATTTTAACTAAAATATACAATATGATGATGTGCAGGTATTCCTTTAGGAAGCTGTGAAAATGCATCTGCCCTCCCGAAGCCGGTATTCACGTTCAGCATCCGAAAACAATTTTTGTAGAAGGTCCCGTGAATACTATGCCCAGGAGTAAATGTGTCAGTGTATTTATTGTAGTTCCATGATACGTGGTCCTAAAAAAAATATTCAAGGGCATTACTAGTTCCGAGATCGAAATATGTATTTAGAACACAATTATGACACATAACAGGCCTGCAGACGGACTGTAAGTGAATGGGTATCATTAGACGACTGCTGCTCAGCTATGTATGGATGCTGCTGTGCTGCGCTCATATCAGTCGTTTACTATCTTGGAGCCGTCGAAAATGTTGCTGGTGGCTCCTGTTGATAGACTTGCATCCGTGATTGAATTTGCTCCCTTGGGGCTTGTGATGATGGCGGACTTAAGAGGGAGCTTGAATTTCTTAATCTGTCTGTTCGATTAACATAAAACTGCCTTTTTATTTTCTGCGCGGATTTCCTTAATTTCGTATTTATCTAACAATCTCCCAGCCGGTTGACTACGCAAGAGTTTAATATTATTTTCAATTTTTTGCTTATTGCACAATAGATGCTGATGTACATTAGAAGATTTGGTGCTAATGTGATCCTAACTTTTAGTTTCTGTCTTGTTTTCCCAACATAAATGGCGCCGCAATAATTGCAAGATATTGTTACGTGCAATAGAAAGATAAATCTGGTGACATCTACTGGCAATGGAGAGTAAACAACTCCAGGTTCGGAGAATCGATGATAGAATCTTCGGGAAGGTTCAGGAATAGAATGAATAGAATAGTTAAGAAGATTCTGGAATAGAACACTCCAGAATAATGTGGAGAGTTTCTAGGGTATAAATATAACAGTTGACACCGCCAAGAAAATAGTCTTGTCTTAGACGTTGCAATGTTAACAAGCGAAAGTAATAAACGTGCGAAAGTGTTGTAATTGTATTGCGATAATTGAAAGTACGCTATTAGTGATAATTAAAGTTGAGTTGATTAATAGAAAGTTTGTGACTTGTATAAGATTAGAGTGAAATAAAGAACTCGTATATTAAAAATTTAATATTGTGTTGAAAATAACGAACCAAAAGCCACGCTCGCAACAATGTTATGTAATTTCCAATTTTTTCTAATTCATCAGCTCCGGCCTTAACTTATTGTTAACCAATAATTTCCTTAAGGTTAACTTGTTGGAAAAAGCAGGCGAAAGGTTATTGTGTTTTAACAGTTTAATTAATTTATGTGACACATCTTTAATAAAGGAATTTTCTTGTGTTTCATGTCACAATTTTTGTTTTCTTGAATAATTTTTAGCTTGTTCCTTAGTAACTTGTCTATTAAGCTATTAGAGTATCCATTATTCTTCGCGATCAGTTTAATAGTTTTTATTTCATCTTTAAAATTATCAGCTGATATTGGGATAGATATCAACCCATGTATCATAGAATAAAACGCTGATAACTTAGTGGACTATAGATGTACAGAGTCTGTAGGAATTACAACTTCACAAAATGTGTCTTTTCTAAAGATTTTAAAAGATAGTAAGTTGTCAGAGATAGTAATGTTCAAGTCTAAAAAATTAAGTATTTAATTACCAAACTCTAAAGTGAATTTTCTATTATCGTCAAGTTTATCCAATATGTTATTTAAGAAATAGTTTAGTTGTCGCTCAGTGCCCGTCCATATACACAAAACATCTGTTACGTCCCAGAAATCCCTATGCATGAATTGTAAATATCAGTGGGTGTGTTACGTACCTTCGTGTGACTCTGGCAGGGGCTTTATCCAAAAACACATTTTTTTTTTTTGTTTTACAAAAACTCCTTTTTTTTCATAAACTTCTTACAAAAACTCCTTTTTAATTAAACTGTTATAAAATACTCCTTTTTACCCAAACTTTTACAAAAACTTTTTTTTTCATAACCTTCTCAAAAAACTCTTTTACATAAATTTCTTATAAGAACTCTTTTTTACATAAACTTTTATAAAAACTCTTTTTTGCATAGACTTCTTACAAAATCTCTTTTTTTACATGAACTTTTATAAAAACTCTTTTTTGCATAGACTTCTTACAAGAACTCTTTTTTTCATAGACCGAAACAATCCGCCGAAACCGAACCAACTTTTTTTTTTTCAAACTTTAACTCTGTTTTCGTTTTTCAATTCCACTGCGAACCGCCGCGTATAATCTTTTAAATTCAACTCGGCTCTTGATCGCTTTCATCGCGATATAGAGCCCTCGTTCAGGGTAGCATATGCATAGTTGCATTTCTACCCTGGGAAAAATTTTCATTTATTCTGGACTTGATTAAACAAGTCCAGAATATTTTTCGTTGGACGGTGGCTTTAAAAAAAACTGTAATATGATGTTTTTATAAACATCAGCCTCCGTCCCGTCGCTTGAAATTGCGGCGCGCGTATACATGCATCGCGAAAGTTTTTTTTTGATATGTATGTACGTTCGTACATACCTATTGTAATTTTGTCGACAAATCTTACTGATGGTACGGTTTGCCTTTGGTTTTATTTTTTATTTTGGAAAATTTTCACTGACAAATTTTGCTGAAGGCGAAATTTGTCATGGGAATTATTTTATTAAAATTGTTTGGAGTGTGAAGAAAATTGCTGACGCAGTTTCTCTACTCTTTTTGTAGATAAGCTATTCAGCTTGAAATTTTCTATTACTGCATGTAACAATCCTCCCCCTCTCCCTAAAATGGTGGAGTTATTCTTTGGAGTGGTATAACTCTCGGGGGAAGGGATTCTGTCCTAGCAAAGTAAGAGCTTCGTTTTGTTAGGTACCAGTTTGGAATTCTTATCTGTTGGTATTCAATATTCCCTTGGTTTATTTTAGATCTGGCACTTTGTTGCAGTAACGATCTTATCTTGCTTTTGAATTGTTGGGCACTTTGATCATTCGCGAGTGGACCTTTCTTGAATTAACCATGAGTATTTTTCCTATTCAAACCCGAGCGTCTAGGATTTAAGAATATTGTTTCGAGTTAAAGTGGATAACGAACCTTTCTTCAGCCCGGTGGGACTTACCACGGTCACTTAGGGGATATATGTGCTGCACGTAGTACCCGGGTAGCAGGGTCCCATCCGTTTGGTACTCTATTTGTTGCAGGTGGAGCCGTCAACCTGTTCGGACAGCACGGGCTTTGTGCATGCTGTCACGAGGTCTTTTCTTCCCCCGTAGCATCCCTCGTAAGGAAGTATACGGCGACCCCGCCCCCTGCTGGAGGTCCAGTAGACTGGGATGAGGACGATAGCGATGCCTGATGTAATTTTAAAATTAACACCAATTGTTTTATTTTTTCTCATACCCCCTTTTGTTTTAAATTGTGTCTTGGTCGAGTTTTTTTTCTTCAATAAAGCGTAAAAACTACTCCTAAATCGCCTCAACTTTTTATATTTATTACCTTTCGTTTTTGGTTTGGCTGCGTTTGTTTACTTTCTGAGTGGTTGTATGTTTTCTTAAATTCTAATGCATTTTTAACTTAACAAGTAGGTACTTATTTTCCAAGCTAACATTAGTTTTTGCTAATATCTATTTATTTGTTACTCTAGATTATGTTTTTCACATACAATGGGTTTGTTATTTTTAAAATTTTCAACTTTTTTTTGTTGTTCTATTTGTATTGTTTCTTATTCCTTTTTTTTTTTTGCTATATGCTAATTACTAATGATTTGAATTTTATTATTTCCAAATTTATAGAATGTATTTTACGTTACCGTTGTTGTACCTTATAGAACATTAGTGCTATTTTAATCCTATAATTTTATTCTTTCTCAAATTTGTTTTGTTTTTAGGTCTATTACGTCTGGCTAGGTTGGCACTAATTTGGCGGTTCGGGTCTTGGCCGGTTCGGTGTGTTCTTACAAAATTTTGTGTGTTTTTGTTTTTATTTTGTAAGGTTCTTGCCTTTATCTTTGTTATAGCAGTTTTTTTTTATCTTAGCTACTTGTCAATAATATATATATGAATAGGTATACAACATTTTTTTTAATCTTTTATCATCATTATAATGATAGGGGTAGTAGCATGGTATTAGGTATATTTTTTTTTTATTTATGTATTATTTATATATCTATGTTTCTGACATTATTCTATTTTTGTTTTTTTTTTTTTAATATAATGCGTTTCAGTTTTCTCTTGTCATTTATTCTATTCGAATGTATTTTCTCTTTATATTCTTTAGGGTATTTATTTATTATTTCTATTTATAATTTATTAACCTTTTTTTTATTTATTCCTTTTAAGTTTAATTTATTATTTTACGCATTTTAATTTTTTACTACTCTATCTATTTTTATTTATTTGTTTCTCCTATTTCCTTCTTTTTTTATTTATATACTACTAATAAATAGTTTATTGATATATTTTATGTTGTATTTTTATAATATTTTTATTTTTTCTCAAGTTGCTGTTTTGTTTCTATATCTATTGCTGTTTACATGCTTTTGTTTATTTTAACTTACTTTGTTAAGTAATTTTAGTACTTTTTTTTTTGCATATACATTTTGTTATTTGCACTATAATTAATTATACTATTTCTATATATACATTGTTTTATTTTTGTTAAGTCGTTAAATATACATAGGTTGATATATATATACCTAGATTTTCTTTGGACGCTTTACCAGGACGACCTTGTTTAAATTAGTTTGTTGAGCTATGTTGGCAGTGTCAGTATCGCACCTTTAAATTATTTGAACCGAATTTTGTTTTAGCGAGGCTTCTAGCTCGCTTTAAACTGGCTTGGGGAGCAGGAGTTTGTTCTTCTAAAGGGATCAGAGGGAATCCCTTTAGAAGAACAAACTCCTGCTCCCCAAGCCAGTTTAAAGCGAACTAGGAGCCTCCTAAAGGGATTCCCTCTGATGAAATTTCGGGATTACCTTGTGGTTGATTTCTCTGTTGTCTCATCCTGATGACGACAGGGTGTAGATATTTTACTGCCATAACAATCATTATGGCCAGAACTAGTAGGCTTGTGAATGATAGAGAAGTTGTGGACAGGACATGTGAGTTTCTGCTCGATACCTTTTCCTGGTATTTAATAATTTTGCTTTGGATTTCTTCCAGCGAATGGGTGTCAGTATAAATTGATTTATGGATATCGTCTCCCGTCAAAATCTCGATTTTCCCCAGACTTTGGTTTTTAGTTTCTTGTAAAATTTCATTCAGGTTTACTTTGAGTAGAGAGTGGTTGAGCTCAGGAAACTGATTCGGCTGGATAATTTTTAGTGGATATTTACTCTGACCTTCGTATTTAAACACTTTTTCACTTATTTGCACTTGACATGGTTGCGTTATCTCTAATATCCCTTGTCATTCCAGTTTCCAGATTACAAAATGATCTGGACATGTGATATGTATCACCGTGGAGGTAATACATGAAAATAGCCACGTAATGGGCTTGCTTAGTTTGATCAGTATGTCTTTTTGGGGAGCATGTACTCTGGTCCCGCATTTGGGGACTTCATTTAAAGGGTTGTATAGCAATTTAATGGCACATTCGTTGGCTGTTGTCGCTTTGACTATAGGCCTGGTCAGCCGGCCTACATACATGTTTTCTTCCAAATTACTTGTTATTTTCTTGAAAGTTTTCATGTCCTCGCCTTTTAATAAGATAAATTCCTGATTTTTTGCGCTATTGGCTATGTATGAATAACCAGGGTCTGGAATTAATGAATACTTTGCTGACTTTGGGACAGGATAGCATTGAATCTGTTGTAGCCCCATTTTTGGCAGATTAAAAATTGGGAGAGTAATTCTCACCACCAATTTGTTCTGCATAAGGAGCGACTGAGCTCTTGCTGCCTGATATAGAACAGATAGACAATGGTGGTCATTAGGGCAATTCGAGGTCGCGTTGTGGTATATCTCGAGCAGATTTTTGGGAGACATTAGGAGTGGATGAATATGATTGGTTTTAATTGCCATTATTGCATCCAGAAGGGCTTGCTGTCGATATTCAACTTCGATGATTTGGAGTAATAAGCTTGATATAATCTCTTGTCTTAGTTGCCTCCTAGTTAAATCATCGGCCACATGGTGGAGATCATTTATCTTGTGCGCTATTGTTTGTTGGGTGTATATAATCATAGCCAGCGGTTTTTGAATCTTTTCCAAGGTAGTTCTTACAACACTGATTTATTGTTTCTCTAGCTCGGCTAGGGCTTGTGTATTAGATTCAAGTTCTTCTAAACTGCTGTAAATTTCTTTCCCGTTATTGCTGTCCATGGTGTCAAACAAATAGTGCATGGCACTGCCTATTCCGTCAAATAGCGATCTGGCTTGCGTTTTCCTGGTACTAGTTGCTTTATAGTTTCCGTGCGCTTTCGTACGCTGTCTATTATCGCGTGTATGTGTAGTTGCTGCACGTTACACAGGTCTTCTGGGTTTGTTATATTTATGCAGGGTTTATGCATCAAGTGCTCTGCATATTCTGCTAGCTTTATCTGGGCATCTAATTCATCAAAATCTATTTCGGCGAGGACATTCCAGGTGTCATGATATACCCTGAGATTTCCTAGGTCCTCGAAAAATATACCCGAGCCATTTAGCTGGGTTATTACATAGGTTTTTTCAGCGATTTCTCCTGTTGTGTACTGGACGAGGGTGGCTATTATAATTAATTGTAGCGCCATCTCTGTGGGCAAAACGGAGGAAGAAAGCATTCTTTTAAGCATATTTGTACTTGCATTGTGCCGTTTTAAACTGGGCAGTGGCTCCACCGCAAATGTTTATGGGGAGGTATTGAAATGAGGTTTAATGGACACTGAAGTAGGAATTTCAAGTCAAATCGGTTCATTTTTGTTCAACATGCTTTTACTCGAAATATGGTTTCAAATGGTTATTATGTACGGTTACTGTTCGCTTACCAATTTTGATTGTGGTGTTTACATCGCTTGGTATTGCGATTACCTGATAAGGTCCAACCCAGATTTGAGAAAGCTTATGTTTTCTGCTTTCGTTCTTGATGAAGACCTTGTCTCCTACATGGAAAGTTAGGTGCCGTACTGTCTTATCGTAGTACCCCTTTGAGCGCTGTTTACTTGCCAATAAGTTCGTTCTTGCCGTGGCATATGATTTTTGGAGTTTATACTTCAGTATATGATAATAACTCTCATGATTGTACACGGGTTCGGGATCCCGTTTTAAATTTGATGGGACATCCGCTGTGAAGCCGTATAGGCAGTCCATTGGGGTAAGTTTAGTACCCTCGTGTACACTGTTGTTGTACACGAATGCAGCGGTGCGTAGGTATTGGTCCCCTGTTTTGGGATTTTCATCTACGATTGTTCGGAGGGGTCTATTTGCACGCTCTAGTGCTCCATTAGACTGTGGGTGGTATGCTGAAGTATGTAACTTCTTTACCTTTAGAAGCTGACATACTCTTTTGAATAATTCACTCAGGAAATTTGTTCCCTGATCGGTGAGTATCCTTTTGGGTATGCGATAACGCGTAACGATTTCATCAAAGAAAACCTGCGCTACTGTAACTGCTTCTGCATTAGGTATTGCATACCAGTCGACAAATTTTGTTAAATTATTTTGGAAGGTCAAGATATATTTGTTGCCTGATGTGGTCTCTTCTAATGAACCTACAATATCGAGGTAAGCTTTGTCGAACGGTTGTTCTGCGATGTCCGTGATAACCATTGGCATTTTACATTGTGGAGATGCTTTCATCGTCTGGCACTTTGGGCATTTTTTAATGTATTTCTTGATGTCGCTAAGCATTTGTCTCCACCAATACTTGCGTCTTATTCATTTGTAAGTTTTTATGACACCTTGATGGCCACCAAATGGAGAATCGTGATAATCTTTTAAGATTGTTTGGATCTCCGTGGGGCTCGTAATAACTTCGGGTGTCTTGCCAGTACTTACTTTTTGCTCAAGCGATGCTGGGTTTAGGTTTTCCGCCTCCGTGAGTAGAATTTCGTTTTGGTCCGCTTTCGTGTGCTCTTCTGTCTCCACATTGGAGCTATTTGTTGTCTCTTGAGCCTTTTGCTTCTGAGCTCGAGTCACGACGAAGCAATCAGCGGATTTCTTTTTCTTTTTATTATTTGGGGAATAGTGTGGTGGACTAGGGCTTTTACCGTTAAGGCATTGCATAAGCTGTCTTCCTTTAATGCTTGAGGGATGCGGCTTAGTGCATCGGCATTAGTGTTTTACTTCCCTGGTTTATATTCGATGTTGTAATCGTAATTCGGATAATTTGTATTGAAATCTCACCAAACGGGAAGTAGGGAATTTCACATTGAAGACACCGTTGGGAGGTTTATGATCAGTATAGACCGTGAATTTCCGGCCTTGAAGATAGCACCTGAAATTCTTGTTAGCCCAGACTATAGCCAATAACTCTTTCTCTATAGTAGAGAAATTTCTTTCGGCTTTGTTTAATGTGCGGCTTGCGTAGGCAATGGGCTGGTCCTTTCTGACTTCTCCTTGAGAAAGAACAGCTCCTAGAGCCTCGTTACTTGCGTCCGTAATAAGATTAAAAGATTTTGTGAAATCGGGATAGATAAAAAGTGGTGGTGAAATTAAAGCATTTTTTATGCTTTGAAATGCTTCCTGGCAACTTTCTGTCCAAGTGAATTTTACATCCTTTCGGAGTAAATTTGTGATTGGACGTACAGTTTTGGAGAAGTTTGGAATGATTTTCCTGTAGTAATTGGCAACTCCTAAAACTGACTGAACTTGCCTTACTGTTTTTGGAACAGGAAGTGTTTGGACGCAGGTCGTCTTACTTGGGTCTGGTAGTGCTCCTTCGCTAGAACATTTATGTCCTAGGTAGACAACTTCTTTTCGCAGAAACTGGCACTTCCCTGGCTGCAGTTACAAGTTGTTCTCTCTCAACTTATTGAAGACTTTTCTCAACTTTTCGTTGTGATCGTTTAAATTTTTACCATAGATGACAATGTCATCTAGGTATACAAAACATTCGACGCCTTGTAAGCCTGTTAAGACGAAATTCATTAGGCGTTCAAATGTGGCGGGGGATTCTTTTGATCCCGAATGGCATACGCTCATAAGTTGTGCTGAGAGCAGTTTTATGTCGATCTCTTTTGTCGACAAGGACTTGATGGTAGCCGTTGGCGAAATGAAGTGTGGTGAAATACCTTGCGTTGCCTATTTGGTCGAGAATATCCTCGATTCTTTTCATTTAATTTACGAAAGTCGACAACGACGCGCCACCTTTTTTCACCGTCAGATCCCGCTTTCTTGGGGACAACAAGTAGAGGTTAATTCCAAGGGCTTTTACTAGACTGGACTATCCCGCTGTCTAGCATTTCTTTTAGCTGTTCATTAATTACTTTCCGCTGGGTTTCAGGTAAGCGGTAAATTTTTTTATTGATTGGTGCTTGATCTTGCACCAATGGAATATTATGCGTTATCGCATTTGTATAGGTGAGTTTGTCACCTTTGAGGAAGAAGATATCGTTATACTCTTCACAGGTTTCTGATATCGAAAGATTTCCTTTCGCGGTCAAATTAGGGTCTAGACTGAGTTCTTGCTCTAGCCTAGAATTACGCGGGTATTTTTTGGGTCGTCCGGAGTCTCATAATCCGGGTATAGGTATCGTACATGTTGTAAAATTGCTGATTTTTCAACTGAACCTTGGGTTGACTTTTTCTTCCTGTTTGACTTGTTACCTGTAAGTAGGTGAGGCTTTTGTAATTCCTCTTGAGGCTTTATTTCTTTGTTCTTGGCACGTTGCAGGGTAGTTGCTTCCTGCTTTGTCGACGGCTGTGTTTGGTACACCTGTGTGGCGTTTGCTATAGGTTGTGTGATATACTAGTGCGCGTAAATGCTATTGTTTTTTAACCATGTAGAGTTTTTTGGGTTGTGTGACGGTGGAGTAATATGCA
The DNA here is from genome assembly GCA_963924295.1 of Dioctria rufipes. NCBI lineage: Eukaryota > Metazoa > Arthropoda > Insecta > Diptera > Asilidae > Dioctria > Dioctria rufipes. The sequence continues at coordinate 178,067 of CAWUPM010000979.1, forward strand.
CCTTTAATATAGGCTTTAGCGACTCGCTACCGTTCTTATATGGCCGTTATTTGTTTAATAGTGATTTATGCCTCGGGATTTTGGACGGAAGAGTTATATGCACCTTTTTGGCAGGCTCAGTTCCGTCTCTTGTGGTGTTTGATATTGCCTCTATGTTTGGTATGGGAATGTGCGTATGGTTGTGGTCTTTTGTGTGGGTTAATGGGACTATGGTGTAGTCGTTTATTGGATATAGCTGTAACTTTAAGCTATGTATGACTACTTGACGACTGTTAGCATTGAGAATACCAACCAGCACTAATTCTTCTCCAGATGACAGCAAACTGTTTGCCATGGAGACCCCATCGCTTATCTCTTGGGATAAACAGAGCATTTCTTCTTGAATTTGTAACGGGACTGGGGCAACAATTTGCGAGCGCGCTGGTATGTAGATTGGTTCCTTAAAGGTAACCAATTGCTGCCTGATTTCATCGGTCTCTTGTTCGACCAAACCGCTTTTTTCACATTCATTGAGCACTTTTGGAGCTTGGCAGCCAGCTCTTCTCGTTTGAGAAGCCTTGGAGAGACTTCAGGTGGATATTTCAGCCTGTTTAAACTCTACCTCTTCTGCAAGTGTTCTTACTTGGACTGGTTTTTCGGAATGTAGCTAGTCCGTTTCAAACATCAATGGCAAAGCAAATTCATCGGGGTTAGTCTCCGTGCGAGGAAACTTTAGTGCATTACTAGGACCCTCAACGTGACAGTTTTTTGCTAGGCAATCATTTCCTAGAAGTCCATCATCGGAAAGGCCAGGCAAGTTCTTTACGACTTGAAACTTGCAGGGAATTTTTTTTTTTGAAAACGAAGTTTCCCTGGCAATTTCCCAGCGTCTTTCCGGTACCACATGTGGTCTGAAGTGTGCATGCCTCATTGTGGTTAATTGTGTTAAGATCTTTTAATGACCTTTTCTTTATTATACTAACCTCAGCGCCTGTGACTACTACTAGTTTAGTTTGGCCTTTCAGGCCTATATCTAAAGGAAGTTTTACTGTAGCGACACTGGAATTGGGCTGCTGAGGAGGCCCTATTTTATTAGATGGGAGATTTATAGTCGAGGCGGGGAGTTTTGGGTGGACTGTACGTCGTTTCTCTGACACCGGGCTTCCCATTTACGTTTTTGTTGGCAGTTATTTACTGCAAGTCCAGAATGTCCACAAAATTCGCACTTTTTACGCACGTTATATACTCTAGAATTGTTGGAATCTTGTGGAGCTCTTGGTCGTTGATTTGGTGATACATTATTGTGATGTGGTCTCTGGAAACTATTATTGTTTCTTCTGCACGCACGTCATAATTATACATTTTGCACTTCACAAAATAAGGCTCATTTTTCTTTTTGAGGCAATCATCATATGTGTGGCCTCTTAGATTACAAGAACTACAACTGACTTTATTTAAATAACGCTTTTTATTTTGTACATTATAATTTTTATTAGGAGATCTTTGCTGCTGTTTGATGTATGCTGATGTGAACTGCGGCTGCTGAATGTGACTAGTTGTGTTTGGCAGGGTCTGAGAAACTTGAGCAAATGGCATTATGCCGGGAGTAAATACGCTCTGATTAGCTGATGAATTAAATTGGCTAAATTGTGCGTTATTTGGTGTTGTTGCACTTATTGGACGGGGTATCGGATTTGGTATCACATTTTGTTGAAATTTCCCTGGAGGTTGCACGAATAGAGCACTTTGCTGGAGACGTTCCATGTCAAGTGCTCTTTGTACGAGGTCATCCACCGTGCCTACTGTCATGGTCAGAAGGTATTGGCACATATATGGGTTATTTACGCCTTATTTCAGTGCGTTTTTGGCAAAGTCCTCGAGCTGCGTTTTAACAGCTGGTGCTACTGTGGCTCCATATTTGTACTCTGCTGTTTCATTACATAGTGACAGCTCTGTTTCACTCATGCCGTCAAGGCTGTGAGGTTTTCCAAAGGATACTGCCTTGTAGTGATTAATTTATTTACCAGTTTCTGGTAAGTTTCCCTAGGCAGGTACGTGCGATTTAACCGTTCTTCTACTTCTTTAAAATTAGTGGGCATATTTGAAGCAAAAAGCTGGTAAGCTTCTCTTCGAAGTCTGGTGGGGAATATTTGTAAAAATGCTGATAGTTCCTCCACCGAAATTCACTGGATTACCTGCCCGAAGCATCCTAGGAAAGTTTGGAGCTCAAGGCTCAATTTTGGGTGCTGTTCTCCCGAAAATAGGGGAACGAGCTGGGCAGTTAGCTCGGCGATTTTAGCGTAATCTGCCATGTTTAAATTGGGGATTCTGAAATTAGAGTTTGACACTTTTGGGAAGCTAGTTTCTTCTATGCTGGTTTCCAAATGGAGTCGCCCAGCCTGTTCAAAAGGATTTCACTCACGGTGAATCACTGACACTGTCGTTGGCACTTTCACTTAAATCTACACTATTATTTTTATTTTTGACTTCGAGCGAGTCCTAGAGTTCTCCAAACTCCTTCAGGCTCTCTTTGAAATTTTCAGAGCTTTCTTTGAATTTTGCGATTTGCTCAATCCTTCGTTCGTGAGACTTGGCAATTTGTTGTACTTTAAATATTTTTCTAGATGTAAATTGGAAGGTCTTACTTGGTGGGGACCTGTTAGGATTGTCCCGCTCCTTAACGTGACTCCTTTTGTTGGTGAATTTGTTGCGGGTATTTGATTAGCACGCTCTGTTGCGGATGTTGCTCACGCGTTGCCTCCTTCGTACCGGGACGGATCGTCCTGTGCGTCGCCCGTTGAGGAAGATTGTTGTGGAGTTGGTGGAATTGGTGTGATTTCTTGCGGCGTCTCCTGGTGGGAGGTTTCCTCGCTCATGGAGCACCGTGTGTAAAATTTGCAGCTAGAGGTGCTTCTGCCGTCTTAATTCCCTTGGTTCAAATTGAGAGGGGGGCTTATTGCCTCCTTTGAGGTCCCTCTCAATTCAAGATTGCTGGTTTTTTCGCTTGAAGTTCTTTTGCTTCGGGGGGCCCGTGTTCTACTTAAATTCCCCTGGATAAAAGCTGAAAGGGGGGCGTGTTGCCTACTTCGAAATTCCTTTCAGCTGCGGATCGCAGATTGGAGTGTATCTGTCCTTCCTTCAAGTTCCACGTAGGAATTTTCGGCTATGGACGTCTTTTGTTCCTGGGCTGGGATGAAGCCCGTTGTCGTCCAACGTTGGCATTTTGTGCTTTGATGAGGGGGTGGCTGCGTGTTTTATAAACAGAAGCAGTTAAAGCTGTGCGACCCCGAGCGTTGGGAGCCGACAAGATCGAAATACTCCTGAAGCCAAACTCAACTTCAGGCGGAGAGTATGGTGTCTTGCCCAGTATTCGATCTCATCCTAAACTCATTTTTGAATCGTAGGATAGAGGGTTTTCGAGCGATTATACTTCGTTTGTTTAAAGTAGGCTTCCTCTATCCTACCGGCTGCGCCACTTGTTACGTACCTTTGTGTGACTCTGGCAGGGGCTTTATCAAAAAACTCCTTTTTTTTTTATACAAAAACTCTTTTTTTCATAGACCGACCGTTTTTCAATTCCACTGCGAACCGCCGCGTATAATCTTTTAAATTCAACTCGTCTCTTGATTACTTTCGTCGCAATCAAGAGCCCTCGTTCAGGGTAGAAATTGCGCAGTTGCATTTCTACCCTGGGAAAAATTTTCATTTATTCTGGACTTGATTAAACTAGTCCAGAATATTTTTCGTTGGACGGTGGCTTGAAAAAAACTGTAATACGATTTATGAACAACTGCCACCGTTCCGTCGCTTGAAATTGCGGCGCGTGTATACATGCAATGTATTTTCGTGGCGCGCATTTCTTATCGCGAAAGGTTATTTTTTCGACAAATCGTACTGAAAGTACGGTTTGCCTTTGGTTTTATTTTTTAATTTGGAAAATTTTTACTGACAAATTTTGCTGAAGGCAAAATTTGTCATGGGAATTATTTTAATAAAATTGTATAGAGTGTGAAGAAAATTGCTGACGCAGTTTCTCTACTCTTTTTGTAGATAAGCTATTCAGCTTGTAATTTTCTATTACTGCATGTGACAGGTGTCGCTTGTGATTTCTTGTGAAGTTGGTGATAATTGGTAATACTGCTCCGAATTTCTTATTTTTAGCACAACAAATCCGAGCATGGAAGACTCTTCATCCTAGTGGGCCGAGACCCAACCGTTATTAGAAATGTTAAATAGCGGAGACAGCCCATCCTAAAAGCAGCAGTTACGAAGCAATTACGTCTTTTTTAAGTGTTAGTTAGCGAGGACACCCATCATAAAAGCAGCAGTTATGAGGCAATCACGTCTTCTTGTAAATGTTAAATAGATAGGACACACTGTAAAAGCAGCACTCAATTACAACCCGATGCAAGATATTCAGGCCAGATGTGAAGCTCCAGTACTTCACTATCCAAACCTGGGAAAAACATTTATATTAGACACGGAGGCCAGCTATGAAGGTATTGGTGCAGTGCTTTCGCAGGGGTAGAATGGGCAAAAGTTCCAGTAGCTTACTATAGCAAAGCACCTTTAAAGTCAGAAAAAAATTATTGTGCTACAAGAAAAGAGCTAATTCCCATTGTAAGTTCAACAAAACCATTTCATACATATCTCTACGGGCAGAAATGCATCCTTCGTACGACCATGCAGCACTCAAATGGCTTCTACAGTTTAAAAACACTTAGGGACAAGTGGCAAGGTGGATAGGGCGACTACAGCCTTAGGATTTTGAAATGCAACTCCGAAGAGGCCGTATCCATGGAAATGCAGACGCCCTTTCACGTCCATGCAAACTTGAATGCAAACATTGCGCACGGGTGGAAGAACACGAAACAACAGCAACTATACAGTTGGTAACTGTGGAACCATCTATTGGTTGGAACAGCGGGGACTTGAGAACAGCACAACGAGATGATCCGGAAATTTCACCTATTCTCGCTTGGAAAGAAGACATGGAAAGAACAGACTGGAAGGATATTTCGGTACGGAGCATGAAGCTGAAAAGTTACTGGGCTCAATGGAACTCTCTGCATGTTTAATGTGGTATATTAAAATGCAAATGGGAAGCACCTAACGGCGAATCATTCCGAATGCAGATAGTCGAGCCAGCATTAAACGTCAAAGATGTTCTAGAAGAAATGCACGGTGGAGCATCTGGAGGACATTTGGGAGTGAAAAAAAACAGTTTCCAAAATAAGGGAAAGGTTTTATTGGCTACATATGCGAGAAGATGTTTAGGAGTGGTGCCGCAGATGTACTGTCTGTGCTGCTTGCAAAGGGCCGCAACACAGAAGCAGAGGAGAAATGCATAAGTATAATGTCGGAGCCTCCTTTGAAAGGATAGCTGCAGACATCGCTGGACCTTTTCCAGAAACGGATGGCGGTAACCGTTATATATTAGTTGCCATTGACTATTTCAATAAATGGCCTGAAGTTTATGGTATCCTTAATCAAGAAGCAACCACAGTTGCGGAACAAAAAATAACGAATTGGGTCAGTAGGTTTGGTGTGCCTCAAGAACTTCATTCGGACCAAGGATGAAACTTCGAATCGCAGACTTTCCAGGAGATGTGTAAACTGTTGGGAATAAGAAAAACCAGAACAACCTACACCCACAATCTGATGGCATGGTAGAGCGCTTCAACAGAACATTGATCGAGCATCTTAACAAAGTAGTTGACTATCATCAACGCGATTGGGATCGGCATATTTCTATATTCCTAATGGCTTATAGATCAGCCATTCATAACACTACCGGACAAACCCCAACTAAGGTCATATTGGGAAGCGAGATGCGTTTACCTAGCGACCTCAAATTTGGTACCCTCAGAAGTGAAGAAAAGTTACCAGAAGACTACGTATCGGAGCTCAAACAACAATTAGCTGATGTGTACGAGGCCACGAGAACGAAATTAGCAGCAAATACTGATCGGATAAAGACCCGCTATGACTTACGTGCTAATTCCGCAGGATTTAACGAAGGTGATCTTGTTTGGCTGTACGATTCGAAACGACAGTAAGGGACGTTCTCTAAAACTACAACAACAATGGGAGGGACCGTATTCAGTAGTAACTAGAATTAATGAAGTGGTATACAGGATTCAGCGCGGCACAAGAGGCAAGCGCAAAATTTTTGATTTGGACCGCTTGTGTCAATACTACGAGCATCAAGACCGTGGACCACCTGTTGTTCGGGACGAAGAATTTTAAGAAGGGGGCAGTATTACGTGCAATAGAAAGAAATTCTGGTGACATCTACTGGCAATGGAGAGTAAACAACTTCAGGTTCGGAGAATCGATGATAGAATCTTCGGGAAGCTTCAGGAATAGAATGAATATAATAGTTAACAAGATTCTGGAATAGAACACTCCAGAATAATCTGGAGAGTTTCTAGGGTATAAATATAATAGTTGACACCGCCAAGAAAATAGTGTTGTCTTAGACGTTGCAGTGTTAACAAGCGAAAGTAATAAACGTGCGAAAGTGTTGTAATTGGATTGCGATAATTGAAAGTACACTATTAGCGATAATTAAAGTTGAGTTGATTAATAGAAAGTTTGTGACTTGCATAAGATTAGAGTGAAATAAAGAACTTGTATATTAAAAATTTAATATTTTGTTGTAAATAACGAACCAAAAGCCACGCTCGCAACAATGTTTTGTAATTTCCAATTTTTTTCTAATTCATCAGCCCCGGCCTTAACTTATTGTTAACCAATAATTTCCTTAAGGTTAACTTGTTGGAAAAAGCAGGCGAAAGGTTATTGTGTTTTAACGGTTTTTGTTTTCTTGAATGACAGGAAAAATCAAAGAAAGGTTTTTTTAGTTTTTAGCTTGTTCCTTAGTAACTTGTCTATTAAGCTATTAGAGTATCCATTATTCTTCGCGATCAGTTTAATAGTTTTTATTTCATCTTTAAAATTATCAGCTGATATTGGGATAGATATCAACCCATGTATCATAGAATAAAAGGCTGATAACTTAGTGGACTATAGATGTACAGAGTCTGTAGGAATTACAACTTCACAAAATGTGTCTTTTCTAAAGATTTTAAAAGATAATAAGTTGCCAGAGATAGTAATGTTCAAGTCTAAAAAATTAAGTATTTTATTACCAAGTTTATCCAATATGTTATTTAAGAAATATTTTAGTTGTCGCTCAGTGCCCGTCCATATACATAAAAAATCCGTTACGTCCCAGAAATCCCTATGCATGAATTGTAAATATTGGTGGGTGTCTCTTGTGATTTCTTGTGAAGTTGCTGATAATTGGTAATACTGCTTCGAATTTCTTATTTTCTGCACAACAAATCCGAGGATCGAAAACTCTTCATCCTAGTGGGCCGAGACACAACCATTATGAGAAGTCTTCTTCTAAATGTTAGATAGCGGGCACAGCCCATCATAAAAGCAGCAGTTTCGAAGCAATTACGTCCTTTTTAAATGTTAAGTGGTGGGGAGACTCATCATAAAAGCAGCAGTTACGAGGCAATCACGTCTTCTTGTAAATGTTAAATAGCGAGGACACCCATGGTAAAAGCAGCAGTCACGTACAACTTCATGCAAGATATTCAGTTCAGATCAACGAATAAGAAAATTTGGAGCATGTCTAACAGTTACAATGGCTTTCATACTCGCACTTAGTCACCCAATTTCGGTAAAATAACATATTTTTTAATCCAGATCTATTTAGTTAGCACTAGTATTGAATTCTCTTGCACAACCAGCTAGCCTCGCTGTTTATCTAAACCAGTCCAATAAATTTTCATAAGACTCGCAGCGTTAATTAAGTTAAATCACGGTCCTCATCTAAACCCTCCTTCTCGTTAAAAGTTAATTTCAGAATACCGTTCACGCTCTACACGAGTAAAAAGTAAGTGAGTCCAGATCTCCTTAAATATACAAGCCCTAAATATCACGATATACTAAGTTTGGTGCAAAAACTAAATAGAAATTATTAAACTGGTCTAACCTATATCGTCAATATTGGCAACATTTCAGCGGATTTGCAAAGTGCTCGCACAGCAAATTCGATAATCGCAATGGGGGGAACATTGAGCCTATTCGTCAACTCTTCTTCTCGAGAACGCATGTCTGACGAGTCGTAGAGCCAGCAAAAAGGAAAAAAAGAAAAAAAGTTTAGTGCTACCCTACTACAAAAGAGAAATAATTAATAATAAAAAAAACGTGGAAAGAAGTAAGAGCTGGACGGCGAACTGTAAAGCCATCCAAATGGAAAGCTGTTAAAAAACAAAAAAAAAACAGAGAAGAAAAGAAAAAAGAAATTCGGACCACAGCGTGCAAAAGGGAGAGCTGATGGCTCGATAAAACGTGGAAGGTTGGTTAGCAGTCAACGGGATAATAAGCCTTAAGCCACAACAAGGAGTATCCAAATTTAAGTACCCTCTTTCTCCATTTCTTTTTAATAAATAGATAATCTGTGCGTGGCAGGTTGGCGACTGTGATTTTCATTGTTCAATACAAATACTTAGAGTTTAATTAATAAATTCAATTTGCACATATGCTCATTCATTTAGTATCGAATTTCTATTGCTCTTAAATGTGTGCCTAAAAGTGCGCCTTAATGTTCATTAGTTGTAATACATACTTCTTTCGTCGAAAGCAAAAGTTAGAAGAAATTTAGCAAAAAAAAAATCAACAAAGGCGACTTTGTAACAGCAGGCGTTCCACTGACGGATATGCCTATGCTCAGCAAGCATAGACATATACCGCAGCTAAACCCTTCTGTTACAAAATCATCTTAGAGGCAGTGTGAGTAACGACACAGCAACGTTGCCGCTAGCGACCAGTCGGCTAGGGGAGGTTCTTGTTATTCACGCCTCTTCGATGCTGGATAGCTGTGTCATATAAAAAAAAAACGTTTCACCGGACGGACAGACGGACAGCTAAAGGTGACTCCAAAAGATAATATTTTTTTTTTCTTGTTTAGATAGGAAAAAAACTTGCCAGCACTTACTCACAGGGCTGCATCCTCGCCCATTGGGTTCGCCATCTCATTCAGAAATTGCACCTGTAAGAAAAAGAAGGAAGGATAAAAGAAAACAAGGGGCTCACAGAGCTCTGGAACGACGGACAACCGCTAAGGCTCACCCGGAGAATTGCCAACGCCGGAGAGAGAGGACGTTCGACGACGAGAGAGAGAGAGAAGAGCTTGGAAGCTTCGGCTGGTATTGAAGCTCCGGCTTTGAGGATGTCTGGGCCCAATCGCCCCCTTCCACCCATTGCTAAGTCACAAAGCCAACGACGAAAATTGTTTACTTAGCCCCATGCGTATGCCAACTAACAACGATCCGCCATGCCTCCGCCCTCCACGTCTAGCAATTAGTTATGCATCCCAAATGCTAGAGCTGGTCGCACCAAATCCATAAACAGCAGCAGTAATAAAAAAAAAAAACGCACAGGAAGATCAACCTCTAGGAGACTCTGGAGTGCTTTTAGAGGACGAATATAAAAAAAAATTATGGCTGATCAGCAGCAACACAAAGAAAGAAAAAAAAGAAGAAAGAAAGGCAAAAGAAAAATAATAGGACATGTATCTATGGAAGAAATCAAAATAAAAAAAAAAAATCTAGTTATTCGCTCCAATGGTTAATTCAGATTTATTGCGTATGGATTACTTGCTTTTCCTTTGTTTTAATTATCAAATTTTCAACCGTTTACTGCTCCTTACAATTACTGTGACTGTATACTCTTATGCTAAACTAATCCCTACTAGCTAGGCTTAATGCTACCAATCCCTGTAAGTAGAGTGCTTTCCGCACGAAATAAACATTACTTATGATACAAAGGACTGCCCTATGACATCAATCTGGTACACCTAATCGGATCTATGTTATATAATACAATTATGCAATCAATATAGGGTAATTAGACATAAAATACTCAAGTGGCTGTGACGCCTGGACTTACTGATATGGAAGAAATACCACCTCGGATTGGACAAAGCCTCCCTTGTTCGAGTCTGCTGCGGTTGAGGGTGCACCCTTTTCTGCTTACGCCGGTTCCTATGGAGATGATAACTTGACGACTTTGCTGGGTTTATGTTGGGTTGGGCGCATTGGCCTCTTTTTTTTTTGTTTTATTAGTTTTACTGAAGATTGGGCACATTGGCCTCTTTTTTTTTTGTTTTATTAGTTTTACTGAAGATTGGGCACATTGGCCTCTTTTTTCTCTCTTTTTTTTTTTATGTTTCACTTTTATTGATGATTGGGCTCATTGGCCTCTTTTTTTTTTGTTTTACTGATGAAGAGTCTAATAGGCTTACTGGCTTACACATTGAGTGTTCATATTATTAGAACACGGAGAACGAAGTAAACGGCGGAAAAGCAGGTAATTTTCATAAAATAATTTCAGATACTAAAGCACTAATCTGTCCACTTTCTCTTTACAGTTCTTCTTTATTTCTGAAGCACCAACCTTCCCCTTTTTCTCTTTTTCTTTTCGAAAACTAATGCGGTCTCGCGTCGCTGCAAATCAGCAGGTAAATTCTATTAAAATAACTTTTAATCACTATGACTGATATTTCCCTTTTTAGGAAGAAAATTCATCCAGTTCCTGCTTTCAATCAATCGACAGGTAATTTTTTTAAATAAACAAATTTAATTTCACTGTTAATGCACTAATTCTTAACTTTTTTTAGGAAAATTAACGCGGTCTCGCGTCTCTGCAAATCAGCAGGTAATTTCTATTAAAATAACTTTTAATCACTATGACTAATATTTCCCTTTTTAGGAAGAAAATTCATCCAGTTCCTGCTTTCAATCAATCGACAGGTAATTTTTTAAATAAACAAATTTAATTTCACTGTTAATGCACTAATTCTTAACTTTTTAGGAAAATTAACGCGGTCTCGCGTCTCTGCAAATCAGCAGGTAAATTCTATTAAAATAACTTTTAATCACTATGACTAATATTTCCCTTTTTAGGAAGAAAATTCATCCAGTTCCTGCTTTCAATCAATCGACAGGTAATTTTTTAAATAAACAAATTTAATTTCACTGTTAATGCACTAATTCTTAACTTTTTAGGAAAATTAACGCGGTCTCGCGTCTCTGCAAACCAGCAGGTAAATTCTATTAAAATAACTTTTAATCACTATGACTAATATTTCCCTTTTTAGGAAGAAAATTCATCCAGTTCCTGCTTTCAATCAATCGACAGGTAATTTTTTAAATAAACAAATTTAATTTCACTGTTAATGCACTAATTCTTAACTTTTTAGGAAAATTAACGCGGTCTCGCGTCTCTGCAAACCAGCAGGTAAATTCTATTAAAATAACTTTTAATCACTATGACTAATATTTCCCTTTTTAGGAAGAAAATTCATCCAGTTCCTGCTTTCAATCAATCGACAGGTAATTTTTTAAATAAACAAATTTAATTTCACTGTTAATGCACTAATTCTTAACTTTTTAGGAAAATTAACGCGGTCTCGCGTCTCTGCAAATCAGCAGGTAAATTCTATTAAAATAACTTTTAATCACTATGACTAATATTTCCCTTTTTAGGAAGAAAATTCATCCAGTTCCTGCTTTCAATCAATCGACAGGTAATTTTTTAAATAAACAAATTTAATTTCACTGTTAATGCACTAATTCTTAACTTTTTAGGAAAATTAACGCGGTCTCGCGTCTCTGCAAATCAGCAGGTAAATTCTATTAAAATAACTTTTAATCACTATGACTAATATTTCCCTTTTTAGGAAGAAAATTCATCCAGTTCCTGCTTTCGATCAATCGACAGGTAATTTTTTTAAATAAACAAATTTAATTTCACTGTTAATGCACTAATTCTTAACTTTTTAGGAAAATTAACGCGGTCTCGCGTCTCTGCAAACCAGCAGGTAAATTCTATTAAAATAACTTTTAATCACTATGACTAATATTTCCCTTTTTAGGAAGAAAATTCGTCCAGTTCCTGCTTTCAATCAATCGACAGGTAATTTTTTTAAATAAACAAATTTAACTTCACTAATTCTTAACTTTTTAGGAAAATTAACGAGGTCTCGCGTCTCTGCAAATCAGCAGGTAATTTAACCACAAACCAATGTATATATATATATATGCAGCTCACTAAATTTCCCCTTTTTTTCCTGTCACAGAAAGTATCTATAACTGCCGCACAGGTAACTCAAACTTTATAATGTACATATACATAACTAACACGAAAGGTAACCGGCAAATTAGCGATTAATTACTTCGAGTGCGGTTCCAAAAGTATCAAAAAAGAAAAAAATTTTACTCAATAAGAAACAAGAACAATCAAAAAGGAACAAACTCCCGGGAACCAGTACTGCGCGAAACAACCTCCAGCTCTACTCGTTACTTAATGACCACCCATCAAAAAAATCTCCCTCCACGCAAGCTGCCTACATCGCACCCGACTTACAAATCATCAGCCACCGGCCGGCGCGCATTTTCTTTTGTTCTCTCAACTTTACGAATTTTGCTAACATCTGGCCTGCTGTCGGAGTGCGGGTGTGTGTTTCTTCTTTCTCGTAGCAGTGGATATCTCTTTTCGAGCCGAATTTTTCGGAATTTACTTCGCGGACCTGCTGCAATACATTGCCTGATGGTATCATGCGATGTATTACAGCTAGGCGAGATGCCGTTTTCGTCGTCTCGAGGTTGATGACTAGCGGTAAGTTTTGCATGAAAATTGTAGACTGTGTGCGTTTTACAGATTTTGGAATTTTTTGTTTGGAATAATATTTCTTTTGCATGGCATTTTTGTGTTGTTGCGTTTTCTTCTTTTCAGGTTTTATCTAAAGATTGCAATTTGTGCGAGTTCTGTACAAATTGGAATTTTTTTTCTTGTTTTTTTCCTTTTTTTGTCTCTCCTTTCCCATTGTTTAATTTAGGACAACAACTTTCTTCTCTCTTTCCAGGTTTTCTTCGTGTATGCAGGATAGATGCCTTATGGGAAAGTAGCAGAGGGCTACTTTCCGAAACTAACTAAATTTTCTTTGCCCATTTTCAGGTGTCTGGGAGAAAATTATTTGGTTTTCTCTACGGGGGGGGGGGGCAAAGGTAGCGTATGGGGTATACGCTACAACGCATCGCTTGCAAATAAGCCGGTTGACCTTCAGCACCACCTAAATACATTGACAGGTCATACAAGGTGACTCGTGTGGTAAATTTATAGTTCATGCGGTAAGCAATTCTTTTGCAACTTATTTATTACATACAATGAAGTAAATTATGAGGACGAAATTAAGAACTAGATAACAAGCTATAATTTCTATTTGTACTATATAGAACTTTAAAGTGACTAGAACTATAAATGAATTTTAAATTAAACTAACCTTTCACTAATAATTTATGCAAACATAATTGAAGTAATACATTTCAACGTGGAGTGCAAGTCAAATGAACTACTTATACGATACACGCACACATAATTCGTGGGCATTTAATTCTCTCGTTGTTGAATAATCGAACTGTGAGACAATAATCTATATTTCGTGCAAGTTTGTTTCGAGATACATTCGAGTTTAAATACACATATATTTAGTTGTTGATTAATAACGCCAACCATGTCAATTGCTAATGATGAATACCTAGCCAAAAGGCTTGATGATTTGAAGGTACAACGAGCAAGCACTCGCGGCTGCATTACACGTATTCGAACGTTAGTTAATAGCAAAGCAGACACATTAACAGCCACAGAGCTAGATTGTCGATTGGGTATACTAGAATCATACTGGAAGGCACTTCTTTCACACCAAACGGCAATTGAACGGCTTTCTCCTGATGACATGAACAACAATGTTGTGCGTGGAGAACTGGAGGATCTGTACTGTGAAGTCGAAAGCAAGATCTTGTTGTTGTTGCCCAGTAAAGGGCGTCTAAGCTTTTCAGAAGGTAACAGTTCTTTCGTTGCTCGTACTATTCATAAAGCTAAATTGCCGCCATTGAAACTTCCTCAGTTCTCCGGAAAATATTCGGATTACCCAACTTTATCGCTACGTTTAATAAATTAGTTCACGAAGATCCCGATAAGTCCATAACTGAAAAGTACAGTCACTTACTCAGCTGCTTGTCTGGTGCAGCACTTCGTTCAATAGAATCTTTAGGAAAGTCTGCCATAACTTATACACAAGCGCTAGACAAGCTCAAGGAGCGATTTGATAACAAATGCCTCATATTTCAGGACAACATATCAGAATTATTTGAATTGCCCAAAGTAGATAAAGCTTCTGCAGACCAATTGCGGTATTTAGTTGACAACACCAGTGGACATCTAAGTGCTTTACGTGCTCTCGGCTCAGATACGGATATTTTAAATTCAGTCGTAATTCATCTGACAAATTCCAAATTAGATTCTGAATCGCAGGCGCGTTGGGAGGAATCTATCGATTGCTCAAATTTCCCATCATGGCAAAGTTGCGAACAAGTCTTAAGTAGGCGCTGTCAGCTGCTTGAAGGCCGAGAGAAGAAACATACCGAACATACGTCTCATCAAAGGGGTAAGCCGATCAAGCAGCAATATAATAGAGCACCCACGGCTTTAAAGACAACATCCGTAAATTGGTCGTTATGCTCAGAACCAACCCATACACTCGGGAATTCTCCGAAATTCGCTCATTGTCTGTGCTTGAACGCTTTGAAACAGCTAAGAGACTATCACTTTGTATAAACTGTCTCTCAAAGGAGCACTCATTGAGAGAGTGTGGTTCCGGTAAATGCAGGGTCTGTCACAGACCACACCATGCAAAGCTGCATAGATATCCTCGCATCCAGAATTCTACACCGTATTTGGGTCCAGTCGAAGCGGCTAGTAAGGGTGAAGCTCCTATAGCAAGTCCACCTAACCCACCTTCAACGCTATGTTGAGGAATTCTGGACGGTAAGCCTGCCGAGACAAAGGGGCATGTTTTTCTAGCTACCGCTGTGGTACAAATAATGGACAAATTTGGTTGTTATCATCCAGCTCGCGCTTTGCTAGACTCAGCATCCCAGCTTAATTTCATAACCGCTGATTTAGCACACAAACTGTCATTGAAAAAACGCCGCATAAATGCAGCTATAAGTGGTATAGGGGATGTCAATGCGAAGGTACTTCACGAAGTGTGCTCAATTAAAAAAGTCTCGAATAAACGATTTCCAGTCAGAACTAAATATGTGGATTTTACCTGCAATAACGGGGCTCCAACCAGAGTTGGAAATCAACATGCAGCCGTGGAACATACCTCGCAATCTCGACTTAGCGGATTCTAATTTTTATAAGCCACAGCGCATAGATATTCTCATTGGAGCTGACAAATTTTTCCAGCTGTTATCGATTGGTCAAATAAAGATTGGAACAAACCTCAAAAACCTACAGAAGACTTTGTTTGGGTGGATTGTATGTGGGACATATAACACTCCTCCAGGTGTGGCACAAATTTGCAATATAGTATCGAGCCCTAATGCTGAATTGGTGGAAGATACGTTAAATTCCATCGTTGAAAAGTTTTGGGAAATCGAATGCTTAGAGCCAAAGCGTATTAAGCACACTGAGAAACAGCTTATCTGTGAGGAATTTTTTCAGGAAACAGTCCATCGTGCAATTGATGGCCGCTTTGTTGTCAGGCTTCCGCTAAAATCACCTATATCAGCTTTAGGAGATTTTTATGAAATTGCTAAGCGACGATTTATGATGTTAGAACGGAGCTTACTCAAAAACCCAGAGTTGAAGCAAGAGTATGCTGCTTTTCTTGAAGACTACTACAACTTGGATCATATGTCATAATGTCATATCTAGTCGCTATTATATTCATCGATAGTGATATGCTCTGTTAGCTAGTACAGGCGTTTAGTAGTTACTCTTTTATTTTTCCGACTTTTAAAGTATTACGGTAGATAGCTGTATTCAGTATACCGAAAATTGACACTAAAGTGATTCTCTGTGCACTGCCTGTAGTTTCTCCAAAGATTTTCCACGGCTTTTCATTGATTTGAATTTTTTCTTATTTTACATCTGACTGACATTTTTCTTTCCTGGTGATCATGGCTACTGGATCTGGAGAAGCGGTAAAAGTCTCTTCTAGAAGTAATAAAGAGAGGTCAGTCTCTGTTGCCGATGGCTCTTCGCTGGTCGCTGCTAATACGAGAAGTTCTGCCAAAAGCTCTGCAAAATGCGAGAGTCTTGCTTCTGGATCTGGGCAAGTTGAGCTTTGTTTATCAGGAGATATTGAAAGTCGACTACTGATCAAATTTAAAAATATTATCGGAGATCGTGAGTCAGTTAGTGAGCAGAGGCTGCTGAAGAAAATTGGTGATATGCTAAATGGTCTCGAAACAAAAACCTTATCAGAATTTTCTGTCGCATTGGAGCCCATTAGATCTCGGCTGGATGCACTCGATGCCAATTTTGCGGCTTTGCAGAAGAGGCATGATCTGTTGTGTGAAGAGGTAAATAATTTGAGTCGTTCGTTGCGGCTGTCAGATGTTGTCATCAGAGGCATTCCCTGCAAGTCAGGTGAAAATGTTAAATCCATAGTGAGTAATCTTTCCTCCATAATCGGTCACTCTTTATCACCGCACGTTGACTCTTTCCGTTTGAGGGCTGCGTCTCAGAATAAGGTTGGTGAGGGTAGACAGATTGAGAAGCGGGAGCACTACGCAAATTCAGCATTGATTGTGAAATTCTCTTGCCCAAATGAGCGCCTCACTTTCGTCTCTTTATACAGGAGGTCGGGTTGTGTTAAGCTGAACCAGGTGAAGGGCTTCTCTGCACCTGGGAATATTTATGTTAATGAGAGCCTATCGCCAAATAATCAGCATATTTTTCGTGAGGCCGATCGCATACGAAAGGCTGGTAGAATTGCAATACTGTTTACTACAAATGGTTTTGTTTTTGTTAAGATCAAACCAGATGATCGTGCTGTGAAGGTGACAAGTTTGAGTCAGCTATCTGACCTGTTGGATGCAACGAGTAACGTATAATGAGCAGCTGTGTTTTTTTTATGATTTTAGAATGCATTGGAATAGCACGTTTTTTGTTTTTCACGAAATTTATATACTTAGAATAGCTAAATCCTTCATTCTAGTGTATTCTTTCTTCTTTCTATTATATAATTGTTATATAAAATCAGCTAAGCTGAGTAACTTTATATTTAGTAGTTCGCAAATTGGATTTTTTAGAATTGTTTCTCGTTATTTTTTCTGCACTCTATCTAATTGCAATATGTTTTGGAACCCAGCTGGAAATGGTATTTTTATTGTGTTAATTGTTGACGGTGGTTTGCTGGATGGTGGTGTAAATGAGTTCGGTTAGCAGTCTTTTCGAGTTGGACAGAGTAAGATCCATGTTAAATATTTTTTGTGGACGCTCTCAGGGGTTTCATTTGTGTACGATTAATGCTAGAAGTTTGTGTAATAAAGTTGATGAGCTACGTCAAATTTATTGCAACGCAGATGTTCATGCTATCCTTGTGAGTGAAAAATGGCTGTTCACATGTCTCGATACCTGGCTTCAAACTCTTTCGGAATGACCGCCCTTCACACAGGGGTGGTGGGGTAGCTATTTATTTAAAAGACATTTTCAGGGCCAAAATTGTGGAATCATCAGTGAATGGGGTCACCGAATTCTTATGTATTGAGGTCGAGCTGGGGTCTGGTAAATGTATTTTGTGTGCGGTGTATCGGCCACCTGGTATTTTTATTGAAGAAAAAGTTGGTGAATTCTTGATTCGTTATCAAGCATGGTGCACAGATTTGGAGACGTTATATTTGGGGTGATCTAAATGTTAATATTCTGCGTCAGAATGCTATGACAGATAATTTCTTATCTGCAATTCAATCCCTGCAGTTGAATATTGTGAACTCTGTTCCTACTTTTTACAACTGCTCTAACCCGTCGCTTTTAGATCTCTTCTTAGTAACTGATCCCGATTAAATCCTCTTTTGTAATCAGCTTAGTCCGCCAAGTATACTCGATCACGATTTGCTTTTCTTGTCCTACAATCTTTCGCCTGTTATGAGTATCCATGAAAGAGTTTTTTATTTTCGTGATTTTAAGCATCTTGACATGATTAGTCTCCTTGATGAGTGTATGTTATTACCTTGGAATGACATTCGCGGTGTTCCTTCGGCGGAGGATCAACTTGTGAAATTAGATGAACTGATTAGTCACTTATTCAATAAATATGTACTTGTTAAAACTAAAAGCATTCGTTTAGGTAATTATCCCTGGTTTTCCCGAGTAATTCGTTCCCGTATCGCGGAAAGGGAGTTTTTATTTCGGCAGTGGAAACGACTTAAAACTGCATACACTCATAATCTATACAAGCAAGCACGAAATAGGGTTAATTCTGAAATTAAGAAGGCTAAGCGCGAGTTTTACTCCTCTAAATTTGATACTAACTTACCCTCCAAAATTTTATGGGACAACTTAAGACGGGCATCTGTTTTTAAGGATGAAGTCTCAAAATGTCCCTTTGACACAGAGAAGTTAAATCGATACTTTACTGAAGGGTCTTGCTCGAATCTCTCTATCTATCAGCAACCGATAACATCTTTACTTTCGCTACGAGATCAAAGTGCAAATTTTTTCTCGTTCCGCTGTATTGATTATGTGGAACTGTGTCAAGCTGTACAATCTATCAAGCCTCTGGCGACTGGTTTTGATGATATAAATCCCCG
Source organism: Dioctria rufipes (assembly GCA_963924295.1). Lineage (NCBI taxonomy): Eukaryota > Metazoa > Arthropoda > Insecta > Diptera > Asilidae > Dioctria > Dioctria rufipes. The sequence goes on from CAWUPM010000979.1 coordinate 196,732, forward strand.
TTTTATTAAGCTGATATTCCCTTACATATCCCCATACATTCTACACATTATGAATACCTGTCTAATGTCTTCTCATTTTCCTAACATTTGGAAAGTGGCGAAGGTACTTCCAATACCCAAGAAAGCTTCTCCAATTGATTTGGCAGACTATCAACCAATTAGCATTCTAAGCTTCCTTGGAAAAGTCTTAGAAAAAATTATGAAAGCTCAGATTATGAAACATATAGATTGTAATAAGCTCTTGATGAAAACTCAGTCTGGTTTTCGTGAAAAACATAGTTGCGAAACTGCTCAGCTCAAGGTTTCTTCTGATTTGCGATTGGCTTTGGATAAAGGTGATATTGGTGTGTTGGTGCTTTTGGATTTCTCTAAAGTATTGACAGTATTGTGCATGCTAAGCTGCTCCGTAAACTTTTTTCGAATTTTTTTTTTCGCCGTCTGCCGTCAGGTTTATATCGCATTTCCTCTCGAACAGGTCTCAACAGGTGATTGTTGATGAGACTGCATCCTCGCTCTTGCCAATGTCCTCTGGAGCTCCGCAAGGATCAATTTTAGGACCTCTCCTGTTTAGCCTCTTTATAAATGACCTTAATGATATAGTCCATGATGTTAATCTACATCTCTATGCGGACGACGTACAGCTGTACCTAAGCAGGCCTCCTGGCCTTATTGAGGACTGTATTAGCAGAATAAACGATGAGCTATCTGAAATTTGCAGATGGTCTAGAGACAATCGGCTGCTCCTCAATGCTAGTAAATCACATTGCATCGCTTTTTATAGCTCGGACCTGGATAGTGATAATCTTCCTCCTATTACCCTTAATAATGTGATGTGAAGCTACCGTTTGTTGATAGTGTGTCAAATCTGGGAGTGAAATTCAACACCCGGTTGAAATGCTGTGATCACATTAAAGCCACAGTTGGTAAAATATATGTTGGTTTAAGAAGACTGTGGCTATCTGCCAATATACTGAAGGTGAACCTCAGACTGAGACTGGTTAGGGTGCTGCTTATGCCCCACTTTACCCATGGAGGCCTAATCTTTCCTAAGCTAGACTCAGTTTGCAAACGAAAACTTGAAGTTGCCTTCAATGATTGTGTACGCTTTGTCTTCGGTCTACGTAGGTCGACACATATCACGCCCTACAGATCATCGATTGTTGGCTGTTACTTGGACACTCATCTCAAGCGAAGGGCCCTCGTGTTTCTGTATAACCTAATTCATGGGGGTGTGCCTGAGTATCTTTCTAGCGGTATTCAATTCTTGCAATCTCAGAGAGGATGTATTATGCAAATTCCACGCTTCTATTCATCAACCTTTGAAGGATCTTACTTTGTCCAGGTTGCTCGCCTATAGAACTCATTGCCTACTAAAATACGTCGCGTAACCTCTGTCAACGAATTTGAAAAGCTCATTAGTAGTTTCCCACTTTGATGACCGTAATTTTAATGCCTTATCCAGTAGTGGTAAATTCCTATTTGTTGTTTAATCTCTCTTTTTCTGTGTTTTCAAATTTTTAAGTTGTAAACTATATTTTACTATATATTTACTTGGTACCTTTTCCATTTACTTGTATTAAACTCTTGTTCTTGTCTCTTTTCTTTTCTTAAACTATAATCCTTAATATGTAACCTCTCTCTTTTTAAATAAGTTAGTAGTAGTACTTAGATTACTGTTAAGTTTTCATTATTATTTTTTCTCTCCCGAATTCATATTAAATTGTACTTAAATATAAGACCATAATCTTGTGTACAATTTTCGAAATATATGTATATGATAAATGATATGATATGATATATGCCTCACAGCTGTGTACTTCGTCCAGAAAGTTCATCTACGAAGCTACGAGTACTCTTTGATGCTTCCTGTCGCACATCATCACAAACATCATTGAATGACAATCTCATGGTTGGCCCAACAGTGCAGAATGACTTATTCTCAATCCTCTTCCGCTTTCGTTGTTGGAAATTCGCCCTTACTGCGGATGTATCTAAGATATATCGGCAAATTTTAGTCCATCCGGAGGATAGAGAACTGCAATGCATCCTATGGAGAGATCCTGGCGTCGGAAATCTTCAGACATTTCGCCTTAAAACTGTCACTTATGGTACTGCCTCAGCACCATATCTTGCTACTCGATGCTTGAACCTCTTAGCTGATGAGAATTCTGAATCCTATCCACAAGCTAGCTATATTATCAAACACGACTTTTATGTGGACGATCTACTGACTGGAGCAGACAGCGAAGCTGAGATTACTCAGCTGCGTGAGGACATTCAACGTATTTTGGCATCTGGAAACTTTGAGATGAGGAAATGGTATTCAAATATGCGCTCGTTGTTGATCGGAATACCGGAATCAGCCAGGGAAAAGCTCATTATGTTACATGACTCGGCAGTAATTAGAACGCTTGGCATCGCATGGGAGCCAACAGCTGATGAGTTTATTTATCCATATAAGTTAACAGATCAACAATCACGGAGAATAACGAAACGAACTATTCTGTCAGATTTGGCTAAGTTATTCGATCCTCTGGGACTCATAAACCCGATTGTGGTAAAAGGAAAAATATTTATGCAGGAACTCTGGCTCCTTAGCTTAAGTTGGGACGAATCGCTTCCACTTGAATTTAGTACCCGATGGGAAAGTTATCTGTACGATCTGGAAAATATTCACACTATTCGAGTTCCACGCCTTGTACTATCCAAGAGCAACTCCGGATATATCGAAATGCATAGGTTTTATTGTTGTATATACTGTCGATGCATTGACAATTATGGCGTCATTTCTACTCATCTCCTCAGCGCTAAATCTAAAGTTGCACCCACGAAAATAGTGCGAACGTTACCATGCCTGGAAATTTGTGGAGCTGAACTAGTGGCTCAAATAGTACAAAAGACTGTAACACTGTTCACAAAACCAGTTCATCGTGCATACCTTTGGACCGACTCACAAGTTGTTTTGGGGTGGCTTTCATCACATGCTTCAAGTTGGAAACCTTTCGTTGCTAATAGGGTATCGACAATTCAAGAAAAGACAAAGGGAGCAATTTGGAGATTTGTTCCTAGTAAATTAAATCCAGCCGATATTATATCAAGAGGCGCAACGGCAAAGGAGCTAAAGGAGTCATGTTGGAAGGTTGCACCGCATGGTTGACATTTGACGTCAATGAGATGTATTAGGTGTTGACATCTGCTATAATCAACACGAATTAGTATTGCAACTGAATTAATTATTTACGATACACCAGTCGATGGAAGAGCAACATACATATCACGCCGTACTAGATATGCGACACGAGTTTCGTTATTTCGAGAATCATCTAGCAACCAACCAATCGCTAGTTTAAGTGTCAATTCCCAGGTGCACCTATGCTTAGTGATAGCGCTAGTACAATTTATTATAACCGCTATTGGAAATTTCGGGAAATATACCAAGAAAAGTTTAGCTTAATTCAGTGTCAAACCAGTCGTCAACCTCTACGTTAGTTGCATATAAGCATCTCACAATCGACACCTTTTCTACCACCGGACGAGCACATAAATGTACTATATTTACCATCTTTTACAGCTGTTCTTGTTATTACTGAAAGATAATTAAAATTCTCTTCGGTAAGAATTTTTTTTGTAAGAACTTCCTAATTGTCAGAATACTTCCTTGTTTTACAGCTTACTATTACGATCCTACCAGTGAATTATAATTTTTTTTTTCTTATAAAGAATACCGATATATATTACTTAATAATAATTATATTTCCATAATAATAATTTGTTTGTATTTTAATACATAATGGAAGCAGCAACGGAATTATGCCTCTCTCCTACAATTGAATGAGCCATAAGTATATGCATTTATATAATTTGTTGAGATTCCAGAATAAAATACTGCCCGCCTAGGAACGGAGTAAGAGGCGTGTACCTTGACGGCTTACAAAATAGGAAAGGCATAGGAGTGGCGACCATCCATCTTTCTTTGTATTTGTTGTTTATCACTTCTGATGATTAACCAATTGTGTTATCAGCTGTCATTCGATTTGCATATGCGCTAGCAGGGATTTCATTAAGTCTAGCAGGTCGTTTTATTGAACTTAAGTATTCGCCCCTTACCCTACCTCGCCAGGAAGGTTTTGGTAAATAGTCCAAGTCAATGGGAACTCTCCTTTTAAGTATTGTTTTTTATATATGCTGGAGGCATACGTATGATAATTTCAATAATATTTTCTTATTATTAAAAACCCGTATCCGATTTGAGGGTCTGTGCCGATGTTTCGTGCAATATTTGAAAATTATTATTGTTATTGTTTTCTTGCAAGATGTTTTGAAAAGAGTACTATTTAATGGAAATTTCTCTTTCCAGTAGATCTAGGTATACATATATCCTATGTGATAAAGCCTACATATAATAAGTTCCGTAATTCTTTTCTTTTTTTGCAATTTTAAACAACAATTGAAACTATTATCATTATTGTTCTATATTATTAGCCCCACCGGAATTTGTGTGTGCTATCGAAAGAGAAAGGGACACGTATATGCTACGAAACTTCTACTATTTTTTTTTTTTTCAAGATGTCATAAAGTGCTACCTTATCTCGAACATTTGGGCGTTATTAGCCGCATTTGAATTTCTTTTTTTATTTGATCGAATAAGAGAGCGATACGTCTGCGCCGTTATTTCGTATGACATTTGAAATTGCAATCAGTATTGTTTTTTTTACAAATCTGTACCTTATATAATAATTGTTTACCAATATGCTAATTAACCATCAAAGTCAAGACGGACTGATATACGAGCTCACTATAAGAGGCCTTCCTATTGGCAAATTAGATGATATGAGGGTTAGTCTCAGAATGGATTTAAGGGCCGGAAGAATTGGTCAGACAATATTCATGGAGCCGTACCCTTATCAATTTAAAGAGTATGTGGGTGCTTTTGAGAAGAAATTATAAGAAGTAAAAGAATTAATTGAAGTATTTACAGGCTAAATAGGTTCGCCGGAGTACAAGAAAATAATAAACAACCTAGAGTGCTCGTTTGATAGGTTCTGGAATATGGAAGCAACGAGTGATGAGAAGCAGAAGCAGAAAAAGAGAATAAGGGCAGAATTAGTGCTATCGTTGGGTTCGCTGCAAGGTAAAGCTGAGGGAAAAGAGCGCGATAGTGCGGATTTCTTTGCAGGAGAGAATAATTCTCTATCTGCAACGATTCTGGCTGTTTTCCTGTCCAGAGTGCCACTATATAAATGGAGCCTGATATTTAGTGTGGAGCAGGGCCAATCGCTAAGCTATTTTTTGGAGCGAGTATTTGAACTATCTGAAGCTATGGGTCTAACAAGAGCACATTCAGCTTCAGATCTCTTCTCAGGGCGTGCTCTGATTTGGTATCGGGCTAACAAGAAGCGAATCCACTCTTGGTCAGAGCTGGTCAAGGAGATGCGAAAGGGATTCTTACCTAGGGACTACGATGGGCGTCTAACAGAAGAAATTAAGAAAAAGACGCAAGCGAGGGATTAGACTATTGGGACATATGTTACTGTCATCAGGAGCATGTTCTCCCGACGATTGCCATGACGGAGCCAGAACAGCTAAGAGTTCTGAAAAGGAATGTTAGTCCCTTCTACCAGACCCAGCTCGGTTTGACCGAGGTGGAAGATATAGAACAACTCATTGATATAGGAAGAAGACCGGAAACCATACTTGCCGCAGTTGCATCCTTGATCCCACCCCCATCGAAGAGAAATCCACATTTGCTAGAAATGTATTTAGCCTATGTGTCCTCCTATTCACAAGCCGTTGCTCCGGCAGTAGATACGTGTAATGTCTCAACTACATCTGATAGTCCTGTACCGAGGTCTGGGATCCGAAGACCGTCTCCAAAGTGCAATAAATGCGGATTAGAAGGACATATAGTGCGTTTCAGTATAGGGAGATTTAAATGTTATGAGTATGGAAAACCCGGAGTGATTCGCCCAAATTGAAGCCATTGAAAGGATACTGCAACTACACAAAGTCATCAAACATATAATTATAAGATTCAAAATGCTCCAAACAATAAACTTAGTAATAACCGAAGTGCAAATCAACCCGATCGTAAGGGATGCAGAGAACAAAATGGGAAAGACACTCGATTGTACGAATGAAGTTGATCCTAGTATCGAAACCGATTCGTTACTTATAAAAGAGCGATACTACGCCATCTAGCCGTCTATGAAAGGAATAATTAACAAAGAGGTCGATGAGGTGCTCCTACAGGGTGTAGTTGAGCCATCCAACAGCGCCTGGGCTTCACCGGTCGTGATAGTTAAAACAAAAGATGGTTTTGCGTTGACTTCAGAAATTTGAACAAGGTTACGAAAAAGGACGCATACTCTTTGCCCCATGCTTCAGCAACGTTAGATAAGTTGAAAGAAGAAAAGTATATGTCCCCCCTAGATATCAAGTCAGCTGTCTGGCAAGTTCTGGTAGGGGGCTCTTCCAGTTCCGTCGAATAGCCTTTGGGCTTACAAACTCACCTGCGACCTGACAACGACTCATTGATCGAATTCTTGTTGATAAGTTAGAGAGCCGCGTATTTCTGTACTTCGGTGATGTAATCATCGTGACGCCAACATTTGAGGTGCATAAGGAAGTACTGGAAGAGGTATTAACAAGGCTTCATAACGCTGGCGTTGTGATCAATTACCAAAAATGCGAATTTTTTCCGGTCAGAGCTGTGCTACCTCGGCTATGTCTTCGGAGAACTCGGACTTCAAGTAGACCCGGATAAAATGAAATGTATTTTGGATATTTCGAGTCCTAGGAATGTATCTGAGGTTCGCAGATTCGTAGCGGTTGTAGCTTAGTACCGAGGATTAGTCCCCAATTTTTCATATCTGTTAGCACCCATAACAGAATTACTAAAGAAAAATAAAAAAATATTTGGTCACCGGAGTGTGAAGAAACTTTTAATTCCGTGAAGAGTAAACTGCTCTGTGCACCCATTTTAACCTGTCCCGGCCTTAGTCTCCCATTTGCGGTACATACGGATGCCTTATGCTATGGAATAGGAGCACTATTAACGCAAAACATAGATGGAGAGCACATGGTGATTTGTTATTTGAGTCGTTCCTTGAATCGTTATAAATGAAATTATTCTACGACCGAGGGTGAATGCCGCGCCATACTATGTGAAGTAGACAAATTATGTCCGTACATCGAAGGCATGAAATTCACCGTGGTGACTGGCCATGCGTCTCTGGTTTGGCTGCAGAATCTCAAGGACCAGTAGACTGGCAAGGTGGGCAATGAAGACGCAGCAGCATAATTTTGAGATTATTTACAGGAAATGTAAAGAACATTTATTACCAGACGGGTTATCGCGTTCTGTGCCACTCGCTTATCCGGTAGAGGAAGTCAAACTCTCAGAAGATAGTTGGTATACTAAAATGTTAGTACAAATTAATGAAAATCCCTCTAAATTTCGTGATTCGAATGTCAGAAATGGGAAACTCTGGAAGCATGTTAGGCCTACATACCCCGCTTTATCCTCTCCATCTAAAAGTTGGAACGAAATAGTTCCGTAACAAGTTAGAAATAAATTATGTACAAGGCTCACGCTGCACCAACGTCGGGTCACTGTGGGGTACAAAAGACATATGACCACCTCTGCCAACAATTTTGCAGTCCCAAAATGAAGGGAGATATAGCTATGTTTATTAAAATGTGCACGATATATCAATCAACTAAGCCTTAAAAAGTCGTCAGGTTACATGGCTATTTGAAGGAGAGATCATAGACTTTGGGAAAAATCAGTATTGATTTTATAGGCCCTATTTCGCGTTATAGTCGCGGATTTGTTTATATATTGACAGTAGTCGATCACTTTAGCAAGTTCCCTTTATTATTTCCTTTACGCTGCGACTGCAAGCTCTATCTCCCTAATGTTGGAAGATTATGTGTTTCTAGTTTTTGCTGTGCAAGCAGCAATTATTTTCGACAATAGAGCGCAGTTTAAGAGTAGGGAATTTAAGAGGGTATCTGAGAATTACCAAGCCGAGATAAAATATACTGCTTATTACCATCCGCAAGCTAATCCGTCCGAAAGAACAAATCAAGTAGTTAAGTCCATGCTGCGTGGGTATGTTGCCGATAGCCATCGCAGTTGCGAGACACACCTTGCAAAAATAGCGTGTGCCATTCGGACGACCACTCAAGAGGTTACGAAATTATAACCGTACTTTATAAATTTTGGACGTTAAGTGATAGTTTCTGGTAAATCACATCAACCGTAATCGGATGTAAAAAGAAGATTAGAGAAGGTTGCTGCTAGTAGTAGAGAAAGGTATAACTTGCGCAGGATTAACTGTAGGTACTTTGTAAACGTTATGGTCAGTATTACCAATTATCACCAACTTCACAAGAAATCACAACCGACACGCACCAACATTTACAATTCATGCATAGGGACTTCTGGGACGTAAAACATCGTCTACGTACCTATACCAGGTATGTACGTGTGCCAAAATAGGAGAATTAAAAGAAAGCCCTGTTTGCTCCAACTGGTGCATAAAAAATTCACCACAAAAAGGTGAAGAGGCCGCCGCTATAGCCAAACCATCCTCTTGAATGAAATTTTTACCATTAACATGAAAATGTTTTTGATTAAAACATAAATCAATAAGGTCAATATATTCGTTAACTAGTACAATGTTGTGTATTTTATTTCGAATTCTATTTATTAACAACTCACGACTCCTATGGACTGGTACAGACGGGACGGGACTAATTTAGCATTTTGTGGATATAGAAATCTTTAATTTTTTTAATTAATTCAATAGAATTTTTGACAGAATATTTAGGACTAAAAGCAATTACGTTAGGTATTGTATTACTCAACGACTTGCATAGTCTCTGCGCAGGAGAGTTAGAGAAGTAGATACTGGCCTTACAGGTATGTTCTTTATGAATTTTAGGTCAGCCATACAAAATTCGAATAGAAGGGTTACAATTATTTTATTGAAATTTTAATCTGTTATCCAACAATAAACTACAGCTATTTAATGTACAAACAACATCTTTGGTATTTATTTGTTGGGTCTAGTTTTATTTCCCTAACCTGCATGATTTCTAAACAGTGAGTCATTTTTTCAAGGAAATCAGCCTTACCTAAAATCGTAACCGAAGTCCCCTTATCCGCCTTTGTTAGAATTAAATTATTATCTTTGATTTTACTTTTCAAAATCCTAATTAAGGCGTTGTTACTGCTTACTGCCTTATCTACTATATCCTACCGTCTCTTACAATTTTTGAGAAATGATATTTTACTACGTTATCTTCACCATCATCCAAAGCCGCATCAATGTTAACCGCAAGTTCAAGAAGTTGATTTTTATCAGTCCCCAAGTCAGGTGCATATTTCAAGCCTTTGCTTAAAAATTTATCTTCTTGGTCCGAAAATTGGACAGCTTTTAGGTTAAAGACCCTTGGATAAAATTGAACATATGTCATTCCATTATTAGCCGATGTTACGTGCCATCAGCTCATCCAATCTCGTCCTTTGCCGCACATACTGCTCATGCGCTGTAGAGTGAGTTTTTTCATTTTACTGAGAATGTATCACGTCGAATTCCAATGGATGAAGTAACCATGTCAATTGAGAGTGTACCACTTTAAATGCATTGATAAATTGTCTCTGATGTTGAAATGTTTTTTAATTTCATCACGTAATCAAGCAATTTTTGCATGATAAATAGCTCTTTTGTTTTGATAGTTCCATATTCCGCACTTGAAGTATATGTCATTATGGAAAAGGTTTTCCCTCTTACATGATGAATAAAACCATAGATGGTTGTTGGTGCACTTCAAATTAACAAGGAGCGTCTCATATAACACAATCAACTTGTGTATTTCTAAGTTTTTAATGTAACCGACGCTGATCCACAAAGCTATCAGCCTTTTATTCTATGATACATAGGTCGATATCTATCCCATTATCATCCGGTAATTTTAATGTGAAAAAAAAAACCATTAAACTGATCGCGAAGAATAATGGATACTCTTACAGCTTAACAGACTATTTACTAAGGGACAAGCTAAAAATTAAAAACATTTCTGTAATTTTTCCCGTCGTTCAAAAAAACAATAATTGTGACAAGAAACACAAGAAAATTCCTTTTATTAAACCTGTGTCACGTATATTAGTTAAACCGTTAAATTACAATAACGTATTGCTTGCTTTTTCCAACAAGTTAACCTTAAGGAAGTTATTGGTTAATAATAAGTTAAAGGCGCGGTTGATGACTTAGAAAAAAGTGTATTTTACAAAATATCCTGTAATGATTGCTACGCCATTCATGTTGGAAAAACAAGACGGAAATTAAAAGTCGGGTTGAAGGAACACATTAGCTCCAAAGCTTCTAATGTACATCAGCTTCTAATGTGCAATAAGCACAAAATTGAAAATAATATGAAACTCTTGCCTAGTCTACCTGCCGGGAGATTGTCAGATAAATTCGTAATTAAAGAAATCCGTGCAGAAAAAGAAAAAGGCAGTTTTATGTTAAACGAACAAACTAATTTCAAAAATTAAAGCTCTCTCTTAAGTCCGCTTTTGTTAGATTAACATAGTTTTCTGATTTCAACATATGCTTGTATGTATTTTCCATTTTAGTATGTGTTGGTAATGATGCTTGGTTCTATGGCTTCAAAAGCTTTTTAAAAATCAGTGGAACAGTACCAAAAAAAAAAAAAAACAAAAGGAAAAAAAAAGGTTATTAGGAAGGTAAAGAACATCTTCTTCCAGACTGGCTCTCGAGATCAGTACAGGTGGTTAATTGTATAAGAGCGGTGATAGGATCAGGTGACAAGTGGTATCGTAAATTGAAAAGGCAGGATACAGATAATCCTTCCAGGTACCCAGATTGGCGTGTTGAGGTTGGAAACTTATTGAAGCATATCCGGCCTAATTATCCCGCTCTTTCTGTAGAAGCAGATTCATGGAAGCAGGTAATTCCTAAAGAACAACGAAGTAAAGTCATATGCAATGCACACGACGCACCGATCGCGGGGCACTGTGGTGTTCAAAAAACGTATGACCGTGTTAGTCAACTATTTTATTGGCCGAAAATGAAAGCGGACATCTCGAGTTATATAAAGAAGTGTCTAGTATGTCAATCGGTCAAACCAGTCTTGAAGAAGCCAACTGGACTTATGCTTAGTCGCAAAGTTTCTGATAAGCCTTGGAAGTCTACCAGTATGCATCTGATAGGCCCTTTGCCGCACTCTAGTCGTGGTTATTCATACATTTTAACTATAGACGACCAATTCAGTAAGTTTCTTATGTTATTCCCGGTACGTGCAGCTACAACTCGTTCTATTTCTTCCATCCTAGAGGTCAATGTCTTTTTATTGCTAGGTGTTCCAGAATCTTTAATCTGCGACAATGGACCCCAGTTCAGGAGTCGTGAATTTAAAAAGCTTTGTGATGAGTATGGAGTCGAAATAAGATATACTGCTTTTTATCACCCCCAAGCGAACCCGTCCGAAAGAACTAACCAAATAATTAAAGCTATGCTACGTGCATAGGTATCAGATAACCATCGAAACTGGGATTTACATTTATCGAAAATCGCGTGTGCCATCCGTACGTCCACCCAAGAAAGTAGTAGGTTGACCCCATTTTTCATTAATTTCGGCCGCGAAATGGTCACTTTTGGAAAAGCTCAACGTAAGTTAAAATATTGTGAATCTTATGATCCAGTAGCTGGATCCAAGTCCCTGGAAGAAGTCGTAAGGACTTTAAAAGAAGGTTAGAAGTATCGGAAAAGCATTGAAAGAAATTGTGTGACTTACGACGCATGGATGAAAGATATTATGTTAATTGATCTTGTTTGGCGAAATAATTATGTTTTATCGGAAGCCTCGAAATTCTTTAATGCAAAGCTAGCGCCTAAATACATCGGCCCTTTCAAAATTGTAGAAGTATTGTCGCCCTGGACATATGCACTGCAGGATGAGACAGGGAAAGAAAGGGGAGTGTGGCATACTAAAGACCTCAAGCCTTTCAATGGGTATCAACCAGATGATTGAGTCTTGTTCTCGTAGATAGGTAGATCCATAGGTATATAGATACTATCGATATATAGATACTATCGAGTTTAAAATTTCCTGAGCACACAGCTGAACATCGATTTCGTTGACTTTGGATAGGACACTTAATCACATTCGAGGAAGGGGAAGTGTGCTACGGTTCCCAAAGCAGTTTGTTTTGTTAGTGTTAAATGTAAAGGGTCCGTCCCTCCTGTGTTATGTGTTTTGGTTAAATTTGGAGATACTGCGTATATTTATTTTGCAGGAAATGACTTTCTTTACTTGTTCGGATTGGCTACAGCACTGGTAGTGTAGCGAATATAGCTTGGAAAATGTTAACTGTTCCAGAGTGAAATAATAAGACCAAAAAAAAATTTTGTTAGAAAAGGGTATAAAATTCAATGGGAAGAAGAGCCCCTACGTTTTGATTTGGAACCACTTGGAGGAGTTTTTTTACCCGGCCGGAAAATAATATTGTAAAACTAATTAAAATTGATATAATTGTCAATTTGTAATATTCATTGAATTATGTAAAGTACCTACTTGAACTCTTGTCTAGGTACTTTGAATAATTTTGCGCATTTACGGAATTTTAATTTTAAAGTATAGCTGTTCTAAAATTTGTATTTCAAAATGGTTAAATTATAATCGATGATATTTTTTTATTCAGCGCCAGTTAAAGTACAGCAAAAACCAGTTAGCGACAATTTGCTATAATAAAACGTTGTTTAGTCATTTTGGCTTACTGCCCTACATCATGAGGTATAGTTCTAAAGCTTAAAGTTAATATGTGAAGTAAAAGCTGAGTCCAGGGTTCTTTTATTAAAAAAAAAAAACAAACATTAATCAAACCACCACTTTTTACACAATTATTGAGTGCACAGGCTAATAAGCCACTATTATTTTTGGCGGATGTACTAAAGTACTATCCGTGTCAAAAGACAACATTGCACGGAGTTCAATATCCGAGACGAAGGGAATGATCGCTCTCTGATCATCAGTCTCTTGAAGTGCGGACGTAATAGTTGAAAACGTGCAAAAAAAAAAGTTGTAAATTTATGAAAATGAAATTATTATTAAAAATCAGTGGTACAGTACCAAAAAAAAAAAACAAAAGGAAAAAAAAGGTTATTAGGAAGGTAAAGAACATCTTCTTCCAGACTGGCTCTCGAGATCAGTACAGGTGGTTAATTGTATAAGAGCGGTGATAGGATCAGGTGACAAGTGGTATCGTAAATTGAAAAGGCAGGATACAGATAATCCTTCCAGGTACCCAGATTGGCGTGTTGAGGTTGGAAACTTATTGAAGTATATCCGGCCTAGTTATCCCGCTCTTTCTGTAGAAGCAGATTCATGGAAGCAGGTAATTCCTAAAGAACAACGAAGTAAAGTCATATGCAATGCACACGAAGCACCGATCGCGGGGCACTGTGGTGTTCAAAAAACGTATGACCGTGTTAGTCAACTATTTTATTGGCCGAAAATGAAAGCGGACATCTCGAGTTATATAAAGAAGTGTCTAGTATGTCAATCGGTCAAACCAGTCTTGAAGAAGCCAACTGGACTTATGCTTAGTCGCCAAGTTTCTGATAAGCCTTGGAAGTCTACCAGTATGCATCTGATAGGCCCTTTGCCGCACTCTAGTCGTGGTTATTCATACATTTTAACTATAGACGACCAATTCAGTAAGTTTCTTATGTTATTCCCGGTACGTGCAGCTACAACTCGTTCTATTTCTTCCATCTTAGAGGTCAATGTCTTTTTATTGCTAGCTGTTCCAGAATCTTTAATCTGCGACAATGGACCCCAGTTCAGGAGTCGTGAATTTAAAAAGCTTTGTGACGAGTATGGAGTCGAAATAAGATATACTGCTTTTTATCACCCCCAAACAAACCCGTCCGAAAGAACTAACCAAATAATTAAAGCTATGCTACGTGCATAGGTATCAGATAACCATCGAAACTGGGATTTACATTTATCGAAAATCGCGTGTGCCATCCGTACGTCCACCCAAGAAAGTAGTAGGTTGACCCCATTTTTCATTAATTTCGGCCGCGAAATGGTCACTTTTGGAAAAGCTCAACGTAAGTTGAAATATTGTGAATCTTATGATCCAGTAGCTGGATCCAAGTCCCTGGAAGAAGTCGTAGGGGACTTTAAAAGAAGGTTAGAAGTATCGGCAAAGCATAGAAAGAAATAGTATGACTTACGTACGACGCATGGATGAAAGATATTATGTTAATTGATCTTGTTTGGCGAAATAATTATATTTTATCGGAAGCCTCGAAATTCTTTAATGCAAAGCTAGCGCCTAAATATATCGGCCCTTTCAAAATTGTAGAAGTATTGTCGCCCTGGACATATGCACTGCAGGATGAGACAGGGAAAGAAAGGGGAGTGTGGCATACTAAAGACCTCAAGCCTTTCAATGGGCATCAACCAGATGATTGAGTATTGTTCTCGTAGATAGGTAGATCCATAGGTATATAGATACTATCGATATATAGATACTATCGATATATATATACTATCGAGTTTCAAATTTCCTGAGCACACAGCTGAACATCGATTTCGTTGACTTTGGATAGGACACTTAATCACATTCGAGGAAGGGGAAGTGTGTTACGGTTCCCAAAGCAGTTTGTTTTGTTAGTGTTAAATGTAAAGGGTCCGTCCCTCCTGTGTTATGTGTTTTGGTTAAAACTGGAGATACTGCGTATATTTATTTTGCAGGAAATGACTTTCTTTACTTGTTCGGATTGGCTACAGCACTGGAAGTGTAGGGAATATAGCATGGAAAATGTTAACTGTTCGAGAGTGAAATAATAAGACCAAAAAAAAAATTTTTTTGGAAAAGGGTATAAAATAGCCCTACGTTTTGATTTGGAACCACTTGGAGGAGTTTTTTTACCCGGCCGGAAAATAATATTGTAAAACTAATTAAAATTGATATAATTGTCAATTTGTAATATTCATTGAATTATGTAAAGTACCTACTTGAATTCTTGTCTAGGTACTTTGAATAATTTTGCGCATTTACGGAATTTTAATTTTAAAGTATAGCTGTTCTAAAATTTGTATTTCAAAATGGTTAAATTATAATCGATGATATTTTTTTATTCAGCGCCAGTTAAATTACAGCAAAAGCCAGTTAGCGACAATTTGTTATAATAAAACGTTCTTTAGTCATTTTGGCTTACTGCCCTACATCATGATGTATAGTTCTAAAGCTTAAAGTTAATATGTGAAGTAAAAGCTGAGTCCAGGGCTCTTTTATTACAAAAAAAAAAAAAAAACATTAATCAAATCACCACTTTTTACACAATTATTGAGTGCACAGGCTAATAAGCCACTATTATTTTTGGCGGATGTACTAAAGTACTATCCGTATCAAAAGACAACAGTGCACGGAGTTCAATATCCGTGACGAAGGGAATGGTATATCCGAGACGAAGGGAATGGTCGCTCACTGATCATCAGTCTCCTGAACAGTGCGGACGTAATTGTTTTGAGGGTATCAAAAGGACTATAAGATCCTTCATTGGAATATGAATTCTAAAAAAAATTGTCTGTATAAAAGAAATACACCAAAAAAAAACTTTTCTTAGTGAGACCACCGCAGGATTGAACTAGAAATGTTTTATCATAAGTCCAAGTGTATGTACTTCCACTACACCATAAGCGTACTCTTGGGTAAAGGGCTGGTAATGAATAAAAACGCGCTGAGTACTATAGTCTAAGTTTAATGAATTCAAATTTCCTCGATTACAAATATTTAAAACAATAAGCACTATAATTCAAATTGAAAATATATAGACCGAGTTCAATAATGATTCTATGCAATGAAATTCAAATTTATTAATCAAAAGAGTTCAATAGTATCACAATGACACACTTTGTTTTAGCTTTCTCAGATTCCGAAAAAAGGTCACGACCGTCGCGTACCAGAATTAATCTTCGACTCAACTCTAGCTTATTTCTCCTTCATGAACATTAATTTTGTAGAATGTTCGATTGGGTTTCCATTTTTTAACGGATATTAAAAAAGGGGGAATTACTTTAACTATTTCATTTTTTCTGAAAGGTATCATTATCTCTTTCATCGATATAGTATGCATCTCACTTGAGGCAGAATTCACCTCTTCGATGTAAATTATGTGCTATAAAACATTCCAACCCACTATTTTAAAGTAAAGGTTCTACAATTCGCTTAACGAAGAAGGAGAAATGGCAGAGTCGAGAAGGGAACGATCGAAATGGCAAATCGTTTGTAAGTGAAGTGGCTATGGTTATTGTGATACAACATCGCTCCGTCCGGAATCAAATTTAATGTAAGTAAATTAAGATTATTTATTAAGATTTGATAATTAAGTTATGTGTTATAATGTCTGGAGTTCATATATTTCAATTTCCTATGTTAATTATTCTAACTGGCACGCATGTTTACCTATCTATAACCTAACCCTATTATTCAGTATATTCGTGAAAATTTCAATGTTTGAAGAAGCTGTAATAATAACAATAACATAGAAGTTTATGAATTAGGATAATAACTAATCTAGCCCTAAAATGTGAATAACCTATTTAAATCATTTTTCAATATTAATTAGCTTTTGTTTCTCTTCTAGTTGCATATACATATACACACACGCAGGCATGTTGAGTAGACGTGTGATGAATGTTTACCTCGGATAGTGTCAGATGAGTATTTCGATATTGGTTCTCGATGCTTTGTGTAAAAATTATTCTTTCTTTTTCAGGGCGTACAGGAACGGAAGTTTAGCAGCATCCCAAACATACTCCGGGCCTTGGAACATTTGAAGTTCCAATGAATTTGTTGCATGTTGATGTCAAATGTGGTGAAGAAGCGCCAGTTATTTCTTTTGTCTGCAGCAATGTACGAAGACTGGAAGGTTGTGATTGGACAGTAATGGAAACGTGAAATAGGAAGGAGCTTGGATAATCATGTAAGGGATATTGGGGGTTTGATTTATTAGCTTTCGTATTACTCTGAATTTTATTTATTTTCTTGGTTGAATGAGTCTAAGAGTCTGGTTTACATGCGATTCGAACCGATTAATTGTTATCACGATTTTGGGTTCCGATTTCTAAGTGAGTTTCGCGCGAATTGTCTATGCTATTTTCAATTGGCTACAAGCAAATTTTCGTAATCGGACGTTTTAATATCGAATCTTTGGTTTTAAGCGTTACGACGCGAACGAGTTGATCGGATCCCGGATGAGTTTCCGTTATGCGTCCCAACATCCATCTCGACGGAGGTAGATTATCCTCTTTTATTAAGACTAGATCTCCAACCTTTACATTTTCGCATTTTCTTGTCCATTTCGGTCTTTGCTGTAGACGACATAAATATTCGGTATTCCAACGCTTCCAGAATGACTGATATATTCGTTGCAGATATTGCCATCTATCAAGTCGATGCACATTAATGTCCAATAATGAAGGTTCTGGAGGAGTAAGTAATACATCTCCGATTAAGAAGTGTGCCGGGGTGAGTGGGGTCAGATCATTTGGGTCGCTGCTCATTTCGCAAATCGGTCTAGAGTTTAAGCACGCTTCGATTTGTGCCAATATCGTGCTTAATTCTTCATATGTGCAGGTTGATTCTCTTAAGATTCTTTTCAGATGATACTTGGTAGATCGAACGCCTGACTCCCAAAGACCACCAAAATGTGGTGAAGCAGGAGGTATAAAATGAAAATTTACTCCTTCGGTTTCAAGACTGGCAGCAATCTCAGAATTCATTCCCGAGACCATTTGATGGCTTTGTCGAGTAAGAATTCTATTCGCTCCTACGAAATTGGAGCCACAATCACAATAAACATCGCTGCAGGGACCTCTTCTGGATACAAAACGACGATATGCTGCTATGAAGCCCTGAGAGCTAAGATCAGTGACTAGTTCAATGTGCATGGCTTTGGTTGCCATGCATACGAAGATTGCTATGCATCCTTTATATTTCTTAGCTCCTCTTCCTTTATGATTTCTTAATTCGAATGGACCACAGTAATCTACTCCCGTATGGCTAAAAGGTCTGGACATTCTTACTCGAGCAATAGGTAAATCTCCCATCAATTGTTGTCGGGTAGTGGCTCTTTGTTTAAAACAAGATATGCATTTATGTATCTGTTGACGAATTGCGTTCCGTGCATTCAATAAACAATATTTCTTTGCTATGACACTCATCATCAGTTGGTGACCCCCATGTAGCGTTTCTCGGTGAGTTCTGTCAATAAATAACCTCGTGAAATGGCTTTTATCTGGTAGAATTATAGGTGGTTTCTCACTGAAACAAAGATTTGAGTGTCTTAGTCTACCGCCAACTCTCAGGAGTCCATCATTATCTAGAAATGGTGTTAACCTTAACAAACGACTGTTTCGACTGATGTCACGCACCTTCTTCAAATTTTCAATCTCGTCTGAAAAACTTTTCATTTGAACAACTCTTAGCAAAGTTCGTAATGCGTCCTGTAGCTCTGTATTTGTTAGATGACCTTTGTTTTTATCTTTCATGGGTTTTCGACTGTTTTCTATGAATCGTTTGCAATATGCGACTACTTTGATTAACTTCGTGAGAGATGAAAATCGTTCAAT
Source organism: Dioctria rufipes (assembly GCA_963924295.1). Taxonomy (NCBI): domain Eukaryota; kingdom Metazoa; phylum Arthropoda; class Insecta; order Diptera; family Asilidae; genus Dioctria; species Dioctria rufipes. The sequence goes on from CAWUPM010000979.1 coordinate 215,410, forward strand.
GATTTCATTTTCTACAATCACTTGAGTATAGCAAGCTTCCAAATTTCGCACTTCGATCTGGGTAGCTGGGTTCTTACAGGGAGGCCAAAGGTTTTGCGGTTTCTGTAGCCAGTCTGTTCCTTGCCACCATAAAGTATAATTCCTTAACTCATCTGGAAGAAGACCTCTTGTAGCGCAGTCTGCTGGGTTCTGCTTCGATGGTACATGTCTCCATATGACTTCTTCTAAATAACCATGGATCAATGAAACTCTATTGGCTATGAAAGTTTTCCATTTGGTGGGATGACCTCTTAACCAAGCGATGACGATTTTGGAGTCTGTCCAAGCATATGTCGGAACGTTGTCATAGAATTTCAGAGCTTGTTTTACATATTTTACTAATTTTGCCAGAAGCACTGCTCCACATAGCTCAAGTCGAGGTAGCGACACTGTCTTTATAGGTGCTACTTTTGTTTTCGCAGTGAGCATGGATATCTTTCGTTGTCCATATTGCATACTACAGATGTAAACTACAGCTGCGTAAGCTTGAGTTGACGCATCAGCAAAATCCATGAATCTCTATGCCGCCGCTTGAATTGGAGAGATTTATCGATCGGGGTATAAAAATCTGATCGACCTTGGTGATTTCTTGTTGATAATTCACCCATTCAGAGGACAGTTCTCCTGGTACAGATTCATCCCAAACAATCTTCGCCAGCCACAGCCTTTGGATCATGATCTTTGCGATAATAATAATTGGAGAAAGCCATCCCAAAGGGTCAAATAACTTGGACACCTCTGATAAAATTGATCTCTTCGTTATGTTGGTTAAGTCGGCCTTTGACTTTATTGTGTAGGAAAAGGTATCATTTTGTGGGTTCCAGTACATTCCAAGGGCTTTCACATTTTCATGAGCGTTAACGTGAAATGGCAGATCAATCTCTCTTAATTCCTTTGGAAGATGTTCTAGGAAAGCTGCGGAATTCGATACCCACTTACGTAGAGAAAAACCTCCTGCCTTCATCAAATTTAAAATTGAGCTTGCTTTTCCAAGGCTGATTCTACTTTGGGGGCACCCGACATCAAATCATCTACGTAAAAGTCTGTCAAAGTCGCAGCTGAGGCCAGTGGAAATTTATCACGTTCATCATTAGCTAACTGCTTTATTACTCTGGTGGCTAAATAGGCGGCGCTTTTGGTTCCAAAAGTAACTGTTAACAGTTTATAGTCTTTTACAGGTGCCTCAGCTGACTCTCGCCATACTATTCTTTGATAATCGGCATGCGGCTTCGTGACTAATATCTGCCGACACATTTCCTCGACATCAGCGGTAAAGGCGATCTTATATCTACGCCATCTTAGAAGAATGGAAGCTAGTTCATCTTGCTGAGTAGGACCATTTAATAAAATTTGGTTCAGTGACACACCATTACTTGTGGGAGCGGATGCATTGAAGACAACGCGAAGTTTAGTGGTAGTACTATCTTCCTTCATAACTGAGTGATGTGGTAAGTAGCAGCAGGAATATGATGTATTCTTGTCATTCTCGATTCTATGTTCTTCTTCTTTACTGTTTGTAGGTTCCATGTGTCCTAAGGAAGAATATTCGTTGAGACATGCAGCGTACTGAGCTTTCAAGGTTGGATTTCTTTTAAACCTGCGCTCCATTTGGTAAAGACGAGATAAAGCGATCCCTCTAGATAAACCCAAATCAGAAGTATTCTCTTCGGAGAATGGGAGTTCGACTTCATAACGTCCATCAGTTCGACGTTTATGTGTTCTTTGAAAGTGTTCTTCACATTGCTGCTCTTCTTTGGTAAGGGGTCTCTCTATATTAATTTCTTCAAGCTCCCAAAATTGTCTTATTTGTTGCTGTAATTCTGTTGTGATGTGAAAACTATTTATCTTTACAGGTGCTATGCTTTCCTCTAACTTACCACATAGTATCCATCCGAAAACGGTTTCTTGTGCCACTGGTGTACCCGGATACCCATGTATGAGACCTTTCAGAATGATTTGGCCAAAAACGTCAGCCCCTAACGAAATGTCTATTTTGGAAGGGCGATGATATAGAGGATCAGTTAATTTGAGGCCTTTAATATGTTCCCAGTCTTTTCTAAGTATTTCTCTGGTTGGAAGAAAATGAGTCAGCTTAGTTAGAACTAATGCGTCCATATCCACGGAAAAGTCATCATGGTATAGCGATTTAAGCGTAAGATGGACCTTGGTATTTACTTGTCCTGCATGCGTTTGACCTATGCCTGTTACATTAGCTCTAATGCATTCTCTTTTTAGCTTTAAACTCTGAACGACTGACTCAGTTACCAATGAAACCTGAGATCCCTGATCTATCAAAGCTCGGAATGTGTTTTCTCGACCAGCTGGAGATCTTAGCTTGACTAGAGCAGTGGCTAACAATGTCTGAGCCCTTTGAGAATTTGCATCTACAAGCAATGAATTCAAATTGCATGAAGCAGTGCTTTCACGCTGAGGTACAAAACTAGATGCCGAAGGAGACAAATTTGCTTGCAAATTAGAATTTGATGTAGAGGGTATTGATGTCGTTAGTGCTTGCATTTGATGTTCATTAGCCGAAGATATTGTTCGATTGGGAGCTTTGAGCTCTGAGTTGAAGGTGTTTGGTCTATCAGTCGACCTCCGATGGAGAAGCGTACGATGACGTTGCCGACAGTGATTACACCTTTGTTGGCTTGGGCAGTTTGCAATTATATGCCCTTGACCTAAACAGTTTATGCATAGACCCTTTGATTTCACAAAATCAGCTTTTGATGCGATGGCAAAGAAGAAAATTTCTGACACTGGCGGATGTTATGACTATGCGAGCAGAGAATGCATGTTGCTTTGTCTGATAAGTGGAAAGATTGTGGAGAAAATTTTGATCTAGGCGGAATAATACGGCTATCTTTAAACGAACTAATTTTCTTCTGGGAGACAGCTTCTAACGTTCTGAATCTTGACTCCAAGAATTCTTTTAACCTCGCCCAGATTGGAATATCCTTATCTTTGCTAATACCCTGCTCCCACAACTGATGCGTTTCGGTGGGAAGTTTCTGCACTATGATGTAAACTATAAATGCATCCCAGGTCGTAGTATCTTGAAGAGATTCATTTGTGATGTCCAAAAGACTTTTCATTCCCTGTGAGGTTTCACTGGACAAAGAATTTTGTGACAGTAGAAGCTTCAATTGGGCATTAACTAACACTCTTTTATTGTCGTATCTATCATTAAGGAGGGTCCAAGCAGACTCATAGTTGTCATCCGTAACTTGTACATGTCTCAAAAGATTTTCTGCCTCTCCTCCCAAATGTAGCTTTAAATATTGTAGCTTTTGGACTCTAGATAGATTGGCATTATTGTGAATAAGACTTTGAAAGAGATCATGAAATGTTGTCCATTTTCTATAATCTCCAGAGAATTTCTCCAAAGCAATTTTCGGTAACTTAATCAAATTATCGTGCCAGGTTTTTGTTCTATCCCAATAGCTACTTTATCTTCCTTAGAAGTACTAACGATTTTCGACGATGGAAAATCCCGTTCGAACCTTTCTTCAATGAAAGGATAATTTGCATAAAAGAACTCCTCCAATTTAGAGTAAAAATCATCCTTAAGGTAAGTGTGTTCTAGAAGAGCTGATTTATCGGGTTCCGAATTTTTCGCGACGAGAATTTGAGTATGTGTTTCCTGTATTTTGTCGAATAAATTTTGAAAATCTTGCAGGCGCTTCTTATAATAGGATGCGGTACGTCTGTCTAGGGGATCTTTCTTGAAATTATCGATGAAGCGTTCTAGCATATCAAATCTAGCTATTTGGATGGCCATTAAGCTCTACATTTTATTGGTTTCGAGAAATATATTTTGTACAAAAGTGCTCAAAATAAACGGACTTACCAGTGATTTCCTTTGATGCTTCTAGATTTATCCAATAAATTTTTATGCGGGATAACAGATCAAATACGAAACCGATCACGATACCGTTACCGAACTCACTTATGACCGATTTCTTAGTCCACGTGTTTTAATATTATAATTAACACTGATTCTGTCCTAGTAAAGGATCCGGCTCGAAGGACCAATGTTTTGAGGGTATCAAAAGGACTATAAGATCCTTCACTGGAATATGAATTCTAAAAAAATTGTCTGTATAAAAAAAATACACCAAAAAAAAACTTTTCTTAGTGAGACCACCGCAGGATTGAACTTGAAATGTTTTATCATAAGTCCAAGTGTACTTCCACTACACCATAAGCGTACACTTGTGTAAAGAGCTGGTAATGAATAAAAACGCGCTGAGTACTATAGTCTAAGTTTAACGAATTCAAAATTCCTCGATTACAAATATTTAAAACAATAAGCACTATAATTCAAATTGAAAATATATAGACCGAGTTCAATAATGATTCTATCCTATGAAATTCAAATTTATTAATCAAAAGAGTTCAATAGTATCACAATTACACACTTCGTTTTAGCTTTCTCAGATTCCGTAAAAAGGTCACGACCGTCGCGTACCAGAATTAATCTTCGACTCAACTCTAGCTTATTTCTCCTTCATGAACATTAATTTTGTAGAATGTTCGATTGGGTTTCCTTTTTTTAACGGATATTAAAAAAGGGGGAATTACTTTAACTATTTCATTTTTTCTGAAAGGTATCATTATCTCTTTCATCGATATAGTATGCATCTCACTTGAGGCAGAATTCACCTCTTCGATGTAAATTATGTGCTATAAAATATTCCAACCCACTATTTTAAAGTAAAGGTTCTACAATTCACTTAACGAAGAAGGAGAAATGGCAGAGCCGAGAGGGGAACGATCGAAATGTCAAATCGTTTGTAAGTGAAGTGGCTATGATCATTGTGATACAACATCGCTCCGTCCGGAATCAAATTTAATGTAAGTAAATCAAGATTAATTATTAAGATTTGATAATTAAGTTATGTGTTATAATGTCTAGAGTTACATATATTTCAATTTCCTATGTTAATTATTCTAACTGGCACGCATGTTTACCTATCTATAACCTAACCCTATTATTCAGTATATTCGTGAAAATTTCAATGTTTGAAGAAGCTGTAATAATAATAATAACATAGAAGTTTATGAATTAGGATAATAACTAATCTAGCCCCTAAAATGTGAATAACCTATTTAAATCATTTTTCAATATTAATTAGCTTTTGTTTCTCTTCTAGTTGCATATACATATACACACACGCAGGCATGTTGAGTAGAAGTGTGATGAATGTTTAACTCGGATAGTGTCAGATGAGTATTTCGATATTGGTTCTCGATGCTTTGTGTAAAAATTATTCTTTCTTTTTCAGGGCGTACAGGAACGGAAGTTTAGCAGCAGAAAACGTGAAAAAAAAAGTTGTAAATTTATGAAGAGGAAATTATTATTAAAAATCAGTGGAACAGTACCAAAAAAAAAAAAAGAAAAAAAAAAGGTTATTAGGAAGGTTAAAATTGCAAAGGGGGAATCTAATGACTCCCTGGACTAAAGTCGAGTTTCTTTTTTTTTTGTGATCTACGGTGAAGGTTAAGGTGAAGGGCAGTAACCTGGAATGCGCGAAAAAAAAGCTAAGCACGTAATCTCATTACATGGAATATTGATTTTTTTTTGGATAGTGGCTGACTGGCTTAGCTAGATAATTTTTATTTTTCTTTGCTATTTAAAGGTACCACGTTATATAATAGTCTTTTATGAGATTTATTTTTTTTTGATTAATAATACTTTATATCGGCCAAAGCTATTGTTTTTTTTTTTTTGTGAAAGTGAGTGATTCCTCGTGATCCATTGTCTGGTTTATTTCAAAGCCAGTTTCGTGATTCACCCACAGCACATGAAAATCACGTGGCGCCCATTTAAAAGCATAAACGAACCACCCCGTCTCCCGAGCCGTACCGTAGCGCGTACCGCGGAGTACGTAGCACCTTCCCACTTTACGCAAAGCTTGATGTCACCATACTTGCGTATATATGCTATGGTTTTACCAAACGCGGCATTATTCATCTTTTTATAACTGTCTTTTTCATGATCGCTGGTAGCCTGTTTCCGTTTGGAGGTATTCAAATCAATGTATGGTTTAAGCCAGGCTGACTGGTTGAATTGCAGGATCCGGTGTACTTTTTTAGGATAAGGCCATGGGGTTAACGCCGCATCAGGGGAGAACTTTGCTAAGCAAGTCCCTTGCGTTGCAAGTCCCTCTCTCAAGACCGTCCGTACGTGACGTAACAGTCACATCCTGCCCGAGGTGTTCCTGCACAGGCAGACGGTTACACTCCTTGGAGTGAGCCAGATGCCTGACTGAATACGGCGGATCTAGAGAGGAAAACTCGATAAAACCCGCAATCCCGGGTGTAAACAATCGTGCCCATGGGATGAATGGCACTGCGTGAGTGTGTCTTCTAACGATGAACTCTGGACACCAGGCGACATCCAGTTTAAATTAGCCTTCCCACGGTATACGACTCTCTGCCGTGGGTGACTCTCCTTTCTTCGTAACTCGTGGGAATCACATGGAGACATTTAATAAAGAAGAGGGTGGTGCCCCTCCCAATGCACCAAAACCAAAGGCAGCTACGATGCCTCAAATAGTAGACGTAGAAGACGACCTGCTCATGGAACAGGACTTCGAAGGTCCCGAAGGTCTAGCGGAGATTATGCGAGAAGACTGTACTCTCTCAGATGAGGAGGTCGAGCTGATCTCACAGCCGGACCGTGAGAATGAGAAGAATCCTGCTGAGTCGATCATATCTAAACCCTCTACATCTGGTGAGGTAAAAACAGATGATCCGACAGGAATCCAGAGCTCCGCTAAGGACTTAAAAGGATCCATTGGGATCTCAAATGTATCTGATAAGGATCCAATAGGCCCCACGAAGGATACAAAAGGGAAAAGCCGTAAATTGAGTGGAGCAGCCAAGAAACGGCTTCAGTGGCTGGTGAAACACGGGCACTGCCCAGCTGAGGCCCGTGAGCTAGCAATGAAGCCAATGCCGAAAAAGGAGACCGTCAAGGGATCCAAACGGAAACGCTCCGAGGACTCTACCCCTAAACCCACACAGGTCAAGAGGTTGAGAACTCTAAAGGGTGGAGAAGTAGAAAGGAAGCAGGAGCAATTCAAAAAGGACATAGCTCCCAGGTCCCTCTCCTACAAACAAGTGGTTGTAGGCGTTAAAATGGGAATCCTTTCAGCAAACTTCCCCGAAGAAATGCTGACGGCAGAGCAAATTATATCTGTCCGTAAAGCGATCCTGGGAAAGATCCTGGAGATGGAGAATGACCAGCTCAAGCCGGCATTCCTCGGATACAGTGCTAGACCAGGATGGCTAGTTCTCACCTGCTCTGACAAGGCTACCTCGGAGTAGCTAAAGCAGATAACGGGTGAGATAAAACCATGGGAAAATGCCAATCTAAGGGCTGTAGAGGAAAGTGAAATTCCTCGAGCAAAGATCCTGGTTGGCTACTTCCCTGAAAGTACAGAGATGCCTGCTGACGAATTGTTACGGTTCGTAGGTGCTCAAAACCATGAGCTTAAAGTAGCTGAGTGGAAGGTCCTAAGGAAAGTGACTGAAGGGGTTGTCTCACAGGTCACTCTCTCAGTGGACCACTGCTCGGCGGAAAAGCTCAAGAAGTTAAACCTCAAAATTAACTTCCTTTTTGGACAGGTGCAGCTTAGACCGAAAGGAGACCTAAAGCTGCAAAAGGAGCAAAGCAACTCAACAGAGGCCAACCCAAAGGCTGGGGCGTCCAAGACTGCACATCGCCCATTAGGCCCAGCAGCTGCGGTCACCTCAACCACGAGCATTAACCTTGAGAGTAATGCTGAGGCTCCTGAGAAAATGGAATTGGCTGAACCGGAGCCACCAAGGGCGATAACCCAAACGGGAACCCCAAGACAGGTTGAGAAGGTAGCCACAACTACCAGTGCGCCTAACAGGCCAGTAATTGCGACACCCTCAACCTCTAAAAAGAGCAATAGGCTGACAAGTACTGCTGGGGAGCAGGCAGTGGTTAAATTAAAACCGCCCTGCAAAACCACAGTACCCCCAAGTTTTTATTTAAAAGGGCCATGTTGCATCTTAGTCACAAAATTGTCAGAACTTTTTTATTACTTACGATCAAAATCAAAACCAATTAATTTGCATTAAAATCGATAATTGTATTGCTATTAAATTTATATTATATATATATATACATGTGCACACACATATTTGCGTTAATATTTCACACAAAAATGTAACGTTACATTTGTCTAGAATTTCTTGTTTTTTATATACAGAATTTTTGCTTGCATTGCCTCTCGATATAATTATTGAATTCTCTTATCTCATCTCGATGTTATCCAGTTATCTTTTTCAACTTGCAATGCTGCGTGCACAGAATTTTACAGTCTCGAGTTAGTTGTTGTCAATCTAGGAAGTTGTTATCTAGTATCGGCAAAATAAATTTTAAGCGTAATTAAAAGGATTGTGTTTTTATTTCAAAAGCAACTCAATTCACAAAAAAGCTTGTGAATTCGTCAAGGTCCTTCGAGCCGGATTCAATAATTTAGCTGGTTTCGATTTTCTGAAGAAAGAAAGTGTGCAAGGAATTTTGGGAATAGTTTCATCCCGTCTGGATAAGCAAGTGTTAAAAGCAATCACAAGTAATTTCGTTAGTCTCAATTTGTTTTGGAGCAACAATTGCCAGCAATTTCAAAGTGTAGTCACCAGTGGATGCTAAATTTAATGGATTTTGTGCACAGTTCTGCTTAAATAAATAAAGGTATTTCCACGTGTCTTGCAATATATATAAGTGAGTACCGCTACTAGGTTATTGTGTAAAACTGCATGAAAATCCTTACTCATATATTTAGATATACATATATGCACACATATTTTATTAAAGTGAATAAAAACAAAATTTCATGAAAGCTAAAACCTGGTTATTAAAAGATTAGTAATTGAATTAGCAATTTTGAAAAATGTATAGTAAAAATAACCTCACGTATATACTCAGAAAGTAAATACCGCCAAGCACGGTCCCAGTGAAAAAGCATATAAGGTTTTGTTCGGATAAAAGGAATTTATTAAATGAAAAAAATTACTGTAAATAATTGATTATTGTATAGTTTGTTACTTTGATTTACCAGTACATGATATGCACAGTTTTATAGTTGCGTGCATTAGAGAGGTCAATAGCCCCACATACAGATGGTCTCAATGAGTGCATCTTGTAATGCCGTATTCAATTTAAGATAAATATATAGAAAATTGCTTCGAAGGAGAAAATTGATTTGACGACTTGAATTGGTTACAAAATTATAAGAAATTTTATAGTAACATTAAATTACACAAAAAAATATAAATCCAAGAATAATTTTTGTCTGAATCTTGATAACGGGTTTCGCTAAAGGCCACAAAATTTTAAGAATTAATAAAGTTTTAAGTCGTCTAAAATCGTTTGATCACAATGGGTCAGGGAGAAAATGCCGAAAATTATGAAAAACTGAAAATACAACGGGCTTCATTACAAGGTTCCGTTACTCGTATTAAAAATTATATTGAAAAAAATTCAGATACGTTGACGGCTTTTGATCTAGAGACGCGTCTAGGATTACTCGAATCCTATTTTCCCAGAGTAATGGATATTCAGAGTGAAATTGAAGTCTTTGCGGAAAATTCAGAGCAAGAGTCTCAAAAGCGGGATGCATTAGAAGAAAACTATTGCTCTGTTAAATCAAGAATTTTGTCAGGCATTTCTAAATTGAAAATCAAAGTGGTAGTCCAGCCATTGAAACTCAGACTTCTTTTTGTGTCCCTCAATCTCGTACTTCACGTTTACCTAAATTAAAATTGCCGCAGTTTTTAGGCAAATATACGGAATGGCTTGATTTTTATGGCTCGTTCGTTACTTTAGTTCATGAAGATACCGAGCTGACTGATATAGAAAAATTTCAGCACTTAAGATCCTGTCTGGGTGAAAGACCCCTTCGTACCATTCAAGCCTTAGATACATCGTGTAAGAATTACGAAGAAGCTATAAAAATTTTGAAAGAACGTTACGATAATAAATGTATTATTTTTCAAGCACATGTGAAAGAGTTGTTTGATTTGCCCAGAGTAAGCCGTGGATCCACCATACAGCTACGTGATTTGGTCGATTCGGTAAATGGTCAGTTGCGTGCCTTGAATTCGTTAGGCAAACTTGAAGAAGTATTCGATGCAATTCTGTCTCATCTTGTTAAAACTAAATTAGATATCGAAACACAAATGAAGTGGGATGATGAGATGAAATTCAATTCTTTGCCATCATGGAAAACATTTTCATCTTTCTTATGTAATCGTTGTACCACTCTAGAAAACAGGGAAATTGGTATTCGTCCTGCCTCAAGCATTGGTTTAAATACAAAGCAATTTCGCGAAAGATTTCCTATTAATAGAAAAAACACTTCATTGGTATCTGCAATAAAAGGAAATCGATGTCCTTGCTGTCTTAAAAATGATCACCACATTGCAAGGTGCTCCAAATTTACATCAATGTCCCCATTGCAAAGATTTTATGAAGTGAAAAGACTGTCATTATGTTTGATGTGTTTGCAAAAGGGTCATTCTACGAAAAGCTGTACGGAAAAAATGTGTAGCCACTGCCAGGGTGCTCACCACAGTCTTCTTCATCGAGATATAATTAATCAAGCCCAATCAAAGCATTGCATGACTAAAGATCCAAGCCCAGATATCACACCAGAAACAACTTCATCACATTCTTCTTCATCACTGAAATTAAAAAGGGAATCAACTCCATTATTTAGTCAATCCTTAAAAAATTCTACTTCGTTGAAAGTCTCGTTCAATTCATCTCAAGACGAATAAGTAAAGAATCTTCGTAAACGCAGTCAGATCATTTTAGCAACAGCTTTAGTCGAATTGAAGGATAATTCGGGATGTTATGTACCATGTCGAGCCATTCTAGATTCTGCTTCACAATTTAATTTTATCACCGAACGTATGTCTCAACGACTTGGTTTGAAAAGAACGAAAGCAGAAAGTGAAGTAAACGGTATCGGGCAAATTACTGCAAAAATAAAAGGTAGAACTTCAACCACTGTTAAATCAAGGCTGAACAGTTTTTCCACTTACTTAGAGTTTCGGATTCTTCCTTCGATTACTGGGTCTCAGCCACATTATCTTATTAATACTCAAGACTGGAAAATCCCTGAAAATTTGAAGCTTGCTGACCCCTTGTTCTACGAACCACAAAAAATTGATTTGTTACTTGGTGCTGTAATCTTCTTCGATCTTATGGCGGTAGGTCAAATCAAGCTTGGCCATGGTCTACCTCTGTTGCAGAAAACATTACTAGGATGGATAGTAGCCGGAGAAGTCGATAAACCTCGCTTGAACACAACCCTATGTGCGTTGGCTCCTGAAGAACAAGAAGATTCATCATCGGAGTCGTTAAACAAATTGCTACAAAAATTCTGGTCCATGGAAGACATTGGACAAGCCAGCATAAAGACGACTCAGGAGCACATCGATTGTGAAGCTCATTTTAAGAAAAATTGTACGCGCCTATCATCAGGACGCTTTTGTGTAAAATTACCATTGAAAAATGATCCTTCGCTTTTGGGTGATTCTTTCCAAATAGCCCAAAAACAATTCCTCAGCCTGGAACGCAGATTGAGTAAGAACCCGGAAGTAAAATTCGATTACACCGAGTTTATTCATGAATACTTGAGACTTGACCATATGCAATTAGCGGAGATATCAGAACCCAACTTAGGACATTACTTTAAGCCACATCATTGCGTTTTAAGACCTGATAAATCCACCACCAAGTTAAGAGTTGTGTTCAATGCTTCGTGTCGTACCAATTCAAACATATCTCTGAATGATATTATGATGGTTGGGCCCACAATTCAGCCTGATCTTTTCGATGTGATTATACGATTCAGATTTTATCGATATGCGATCACTGGGGATATTTCTAAGATGTACCGTCAAATTCTAGTTGATCCAGAAGATACAAATTTACAATGCATTCTATGGAGGGATAATCCTGATGACGCACTTAAGTGTTACAGGCTAAAAACTGTAACCTATGGAACCTCTGCCGCTCCATTCCTGGCTACTCGTTGCCTAAATCAGCTAGCGGAAGAAGAGGAAGGCTCATATCCAATTGGATCCAAAACACTGAAAACAGATTTTTACATTGATGATATGATCTCGGGAGCTGACACTGTGGAAAATGCTATACAAATACGAAAGCAAGTTCAAGGCATATTAAGCACAGCAAAATTTGCGATCCGCAAATGGTGCGCAAATGATTCTCAAATTCTACACAATGTTCCAGAAGAAGACTGTGAAACACTTTCGCTAATCAATGGTTCCAATGCAACAAATGCACTCGGAGTTGTTTGGGAGCCGAAAAAAGATCAACTTCATTTTACTTACTCTGCAACCAGCTCATATCCAATTACAAAACGTGGAGTATTGTCTGGCCTAGCACGACTATTTGATCCACTTGGCTTAATAAATCCTATCGTAGTACTTGCCAAGATATTTCTGCAGGAACTGTGGATATTGAAACTGGACTGGGATGAGTCGCTTCCACAGAGATTATACTCACAATGGGAAAGGTTCCAGTTTCAACTGCAATGTATCAGCAGCTTCAGGTTTCCCAGATTTGTACTTTCAAAAACAAATCTCTCTAGTCTAGAATTGCATGGATTCTCAGATGCTTCTATAAGAGCATACGGCTGTGTGGTATATATTAGATCGATAGATGATACTGGCAAAATTACAGTTAAGCTGCTGTGTGCTAAATCTAGAGTAGCACCTGTGAAGACAATACCACTGCCTAGACTAGAACTTTGCGGTGCACAACTACTATCAGAATTGATATGTAAACTGCGCTCAATTATACAAGTCAAAATTAATAAGATACACTGCTGGACCGACTCACAAATTGTACTCGATTGGTTCTCATCTCACCCCGCGAAGTGGACCACATTCGTCGCTAATAGAGTCTCGCGGATTCAGGAAGTTGATTCAGGCATAATCTGGAAACATGTCGAATCTAAGGATAACCCAGAAGATGTAATTTCTCGAGGTATGATGCCAGAAGCACTGCTTACGTGTCAACTATGGTTTAATGGCCCATTTTTCTTACAACGACCCGCTGAAGACTGGCCGAAAAGGAAGCGAAACCCCACCATATTATCGGAAATGCCTGAAACAAGAAAAATAAAGTGTGTGATGATAGCGGAAATGCAAGACACTGTGGAAGATATCGTAAAGAGAGTCAAACACATTAACGACTTCAAAAAACTTCGTCGAACATTTGCTTTCATTCTAAGATATATAAATAATACGATAGCGACTAAAGCAAACAAAAACCGAACAACTGGACCATTAACAGCAGATGAACTAGATGCTGCTTTAATGAAGATACTATGGATTGTTCAAAATCAAGAATACTCAACAGATATTCAGAGTTTAGAAAAAAAATCGAAGATAAGCCCTCAGAGTTGCCTCAAAAGTTTGAATCCGTTCCTTAATGGTAACTCTTCATGCAAACTCATTAGAGTAGGAGGGCGTCTGCAGAATGCAGACATTCCCTATGCAACCAAACATCCCATCCTCCTCCCGGAAAAACATCCCTTTGTTTATTCTCTTTTCATGTATCACCAGAAGAGGAATTTCCATGCGGGACCTCAGGCGCTCTTGGCACTCGTTCGGCAAAGGTTCTGGCTTATCAACGGAAGAAGTATGGCTCGGAAGGTTGTTCACCGATGTATCCAGTGTTTTCGCTCGAAACCTTCCAGTGTACATCAGATAATGGGTAGCCTGCCGTCTCATCGCGTTCAGCCAGCTCGTCCATTTTTCAACTGTGGTGTTGACTACTGTGGACCAATTTGGGTTCACTACAAGCTGCGAGGGAAACGTCCCCATAAGGCCTACGTCGCTGTGTTCGTTTGCTTTGCAACCAAAGCAGTGCATTTGGAAGCTGTAACAGATTTAACCACTGAAGCCTTCATTGCGGCCCTGAAGAGATTCTTCGCTCGCAGAGGGCTTTGTAAGAATCTTTACTGCGACAATGCGACTAATTTTGTTGGCGCAAGAAGAGAGCTCGCTGAGCTTCATAAAGAGTTCAATTCAAAGCAAACATAAGAACAGATTACAAATTTGTGTTCAGAAGATGGCATCAATTTCCATTTTATTCCGCCCCGTAGTCCCCATTTTGGGGGATTGTGGGAAGCTGCTGTAAAGGTCGCAAAATACCATCTTGTTCGAACAATAAGTAAGGCTTCATTAACTTTTGAAGAACTTTCTACCACAATAGCCCAAATAGAAGCTATAATGAATTCTCGACCCTTGACTCCACTTTCATCAGATCCAACAGATCTAGAAGCTCTCACCCCCGGGCATTTCTTAATTGGAGCTCCACTGAGAGCAATTATTGAACCAAACTGCTCGGATATAAATATTTCTCGCCTTTCTCGTTGGCACCAAATTAGAGCTTTACCACAGCATTTTTGGACTCGTTGGTCTCGAGAATACATTCTGCAACTGCAAGAACGAAGGAAGTGGACTACTCTATCCCCAAACATCGGAAAGGGAACTTTAGTCTTAGTGGTCGATGAGGGATTGCCTCCCCAACAGTGGCTTCTTGGTCGAATTACAGAAATTCATCCTGGTGCTGACGATCGAATTAGAGTGGTATCAATAAAGACAAAAAGCGGTGTCATCAAACGCAGTATACAAAAGGTGTGTCCTTTGCCCATGGAAGCCAGTGATGATTGAAAGTTATTCTTTCAAAGGCGGCGGCATGTTGCATCTTAGTCACAAATTTGTCAGAACTTTTTATTACTTACGATCAAAATCAAAACCAATTAATTTGCATTAAAATCGATAATTGTATTGCTACTAAATTTATATTATATATATATATATACATGTGCACACACATATTTGCGTTAATATTTCACACAAAAATGTAACGTTACATTTGTCTAGAATTTCTTGTTTTTTATATACAGAATTTTTGCTTGCATTGCATTTCGATATAATTATTGAATTCTCTTATCTCATCTCGATGTTATCCAGTTATCTTTTTCAACTTGCAATGCTGAGTGCACAGAATTTTACAGTCTCGAGTTAGTTGTTGTGAATTCGTCAGGCCAAAACCCTTAAACGAAAACCAGGGGGCAAAAGCCCGTAAAGGCTCGCAAAAGGGAACTAAAAAGAGTCCCAGGAAAGAAGGTCATTCTTAATGACCAGAAGCAGGGGTGATATTAGGCTACTCCAAGTGAATCTTCATCATGCAAAAGCTGCATCAGATGTGCTTAGCAGAAGATTCATTAGGGGTAGTATAGATATAGCACTCCTGCAAGAACCCTGGGTTCTTGGAAGTCAAGTAAAAGGGCTTCCAACTAAACAAAGTAAGTTGATCTATGATAGGAACCATGCCACCCCAAGGGTGGCAACGCTATTTAAACCTAATATCAACTTCCTTCCTATTACAGAATTAATCTCTCGGGACCTAGTGGCTGCCCTAGTGGAAGTGCCAACAGATAAAGGCAAACATGAGGTGGTAATGGCCTCAGCCTACTTCCCGGGTGAGATGGATCCACCTCCTCCAGAGGAGATTACAAAACTGCTGGAGTTCTGCAGAAAAAGGAATAAATCCTTCATCATTGGGTGTGATGCGAATGCCCATCACATCATATGGGGAAGCAGTGACACCAACAGACGAGGTGAGTACCTTTTTGACTACTTAGTTAAAAATAATGTAGACATAGCCAATATAGGGAATGAACCAACATTCTGCAACGCTATTCGCCAAGAAGTGCTGGACTTAACACTCATCAGCCCAAATATGGCGGATGGCATTGTGAATTGGCATGTCTCAAACGAGGCCTCGATGTCGGACCATAACCATATCAGGTTCGATATTAAGGCTTCCCCTATGCAAAGGGAGGAAACAAGAGTTCCACGACTCACTGATTGGAATTCCTACAGGGAATACATCAGAATGGGTGTAGAGGAACTCAATAACGGCCAAATAGAGACCCGTACGGATCTAGACCGTATCTCCTCCCAGTTGCACAGACTGATAATCTGTTGCTATGAACAAAGTTGTCCTGCTAAACAAAGGGAAACAACGCGAGCTGTACCCTGCTGGAACAGGGAACTAGATAGATTAAGAGCCAACTCCAGAAAGCTCTTCAACAAGGCGAAAACAAGTGGTGCTTGGGATGAATACAAGCGCGCCTTGACTGAGTACAATAAAGAGCTTAGGAAATCCAAGATAAGAACTTGGAGAAATCTGTGCGAGGGTATAGATGATCTACCCAAAAGAGCAAGACTTCAAAAGGTTCTCTCTAAGGATCACTCCAATAGTATCGGCCTTCTACGGAAAGTCGATGGCAGCTACAGGAGTAGCCGGGAAGAAAAAGTAAGTTTGTTATTACAAACTCATTTTCCTGATTCAAGAGTTATGCAAGATGACGACGGAACCCCTGACGAGCTAAGACCTGAATGCAGGCCTTCCAACAGGATCAAAAGTCTCTCTGGCAGAATTTTCACTCAAAAGAAAGTTAAATGGGCCGTCAACTCCATTAAGCCATTCAAATCGCCTGGAGCTGATGGCATCTTTCCGGCCCCACTTCAAAAAGAGCTAGAGGAGATACTGCCAAATCTCATTAAGACCTTTAGAGCAAGCTATGCTCTAGGGTATATACCCAGGACGTGGAGGGAAGTTAAGGTAACATTTATACCTAAAGGGGGAGGGCGTTCACCTGCACTACCCAAATCCTACCGTCCGATCAGTCTAACGTCATTTCTCCTCAAAACAATGGAGAAAGTGTTAGACAATTATATTAGGAGCGGTGCACTTAAGCGATCACCGCTGCACCTAAACCAACATGCTTACCAAGCAGGGAAGTCTACGGCAACTGCCCTACATAGTCTTGTTCTAAGACTAGAACAGGCGGTAGAGGATAAAGAGACAGCCCTATGTGCATTCCTAGACATCGAAGGAGCATTTGATAATACCTCCTTTGAAGCCATTGAGAACGCAGCTACCAATAAAGGAATCGAACCTTCCTTGATAAAATGGATAAAAGCTATGCTTGAAAGCCGGAGAATCACAGCTAACCTGGGTGAGGACTCTATAACAGTATTGGCTGCTAAGGGATGTCCCCAAGGTGGGGTTCTGTCCCCTCTACTATGGTCACTGGTTACAGATGATCTTCTACAGAAGCTAACCAACTCTGGCTTTGAAAATCAGGGATATGCAGATGACCTGGTTATTACAATTAGGGGCAAATATGATCAGATAATTTCTGAACTATTGCAGAATGCCCTAAATATAGTCTGCAACTGGTGCCAAACAATGGGACTTCGAGCCAACCCTGGCAAGACAATAGTTGTTCCATTCACAAGAAAAAGGAAGCTTTGTTTGAAAGCACCATCTCTTGAGGGAACAACAGTGGAATTCTCAAAGGAGCTGAAATATCCAGGTATTACCTTAGATAATAGACAAACCTGGAACTCTCACTTAAAAAGAATACTAGATAAAGCTACAGTGGCAACATGGACATGCCGCAGGCAAAACTTGGGGTCTAAAACCAAAAATGACTCTGTGGTCATATACATCTATTATAAGACCCATGGTCACATACGCTTCACTCGTTTGGTGGCCAAAAACAGAACAAAAGACGGCTCAAGCTAGTTTGCAAAAACTACAACGGCTTTCATGTCTAGGAGTAACAGGTGCCATCCGTACCTGCCCAACCACAGCCTTAGAGGCTATGTTGGACCTGCTACCCTTGTATTTGCATGTGAGAGGGCAGGCCATACTTAGTGCAATAAGACTGCAAAGGGCAAACCTCCAAACCACAAACAATTTGGTTGGCCACCTGAAAGTCCTCCAGGAATTCGTAGAGGACCCGATGACTAACCCAATTTCAGATGTTATGCAAAAACGCCATAACTTTGAAACGCATTTAAGGTGATCTTGGGGGGACCGTCAACAGTGGCACACTGGGGACCTACCCTTTGAAAAAGTATCTCTTAAATGGTACACGGATGGGTCCAAAATGGAAGGTAAAGCAGGCGTGGGCATATATGGGCCCAGGTGCCATCTCGCAAAGGCACTAGGGGCCCCACCAACCATTTTTCAGGCAGAAATACACGCAATAGAACTCTGCGCTCGCGAGATAATCCATAAGAATATGCGTGGAGCAAAAATATACATAATATCAGATAGCCAAGCAGCACTTAAAGCGTTAAACTCGTTTACGTTTGAGTCTAAGCTGGTTTGGGACTGTCTTACTGTCTTGAAGCAACTGGCTGAGACAAATAGGGTGACACTAATATGGGTACCAGGACATGAAGGCATTAAGGGGAACGAGATTGCGGACCGCCTTGCAGAAGGAGCCAGATCTCCGTTTATTGGCCCGGAGCCTGTCTTTGGACACCCAAAGAGTCACCTTTTGGCTCAGATCAGGCTTTGGGAGGACAGAACTAAAAAGGAATACTGGGAAAACACCCCGGGGCTGAGACAAGCGAAAAAATTTATAAAGTACTCGCAACAGAGGAAAAAAGAACTCCTCACACTCAGCAGAAAGGAATTAAGACTCACAACGGGCCTACTTACTGGGCATTGCCCACTTAGATACCCTCTCAAGAAGATGGGTAAGGTCGATGATGAGACCTGTCGATTCTGTATGGAAGACGATGAAACTGCTGAGCATATCCTATGTGATTGTGAAGCCCTATGCCGCATAAGGCTAAGACATCTAGGAAAGGCATTTCCACTGCCAGAGGATGTTGGTAAAATGGCCCCCAAGGACATTATAGGTTTCATTAAAGACCTTAAGTTCGAATGGGCGCCCTAGGGCGTTTAGGGGTAATGTCACAAAAGATTTCCTAGGTCGCGGTGGCAGGATGAGAGACGGGAGTCCTGTCTGCATCCCCCGGAAAAAAATAATAATAATAATAATGTGATAAGCATTGCTTCAAATTTCGATAGTGTATAATATATTTTTCTGTATGGTGTAATGTTGTTAAAAGTTTTTCTAATTTTCCTGTATGCTCAGAGCAAAACGGTAAGTCTTTATGCTTATCATGCAGATGTGCTGGATAGTCTAAATTAACTTCGAGTATGTATCCAATTGGTGAATCACCAGGAATTTGGAAAACATCAATATCGAGACTATCAGCCCATCTGAATCCTCCGGTAGGTAAATGTTATGACATGGCCCTCCATAAAGGTTGTTATCATCATAATATGTCAAGTATTTATGTTTTTCTTCTGGGTTAAAATCATCCATATAATTATTGTTGGCTTTACTGTATCTATTGGAACATTGGCTTATACCTCCCCGAATACCTCTCTCTACGAATAGCACTATGTCTACATCAGTTGTTAGCTTCAGTTTCACTTTGGTATATTTTAACATTGCATCCGGTGTTAGACCTGACATAGTGTAATAATGTGCAGGATCTAAATTGTACGTCTTCATACAGACATCTCGAAAGTTCTCGAAGACATCGGCCAATAGAACTACATCAGTTTCAAGATATAGATCGGAATATTCACCAAGTGTCTGCGTTACATAGAGGGCATCCATTGGCATCAGTTAAACATGTATATACATACATACATGCATTCCTGAGTCAATTTCGTATACGCAGAAATAAAAAATTCATGCATCAATGAATAAATGCAAACATGTATATACATACATACCTATAGCATTCTCATTGCATGCAGAATTATAATTCCCAGCTGCAAGTATAGACATATTGACAAACATATTTACAAAATTCAGTAATTGAATAAAGTCACTCGCTACTGACCTACACCAATTTCTTAATCACATAAAGAAACAAGTGAAGGCAGTGACACAATACCCCTGCGCCCAAGAATTCACACGATGCAATTTGATAACCTTGCTCTAGCGGTTAAACTTAGGTGAAAGAAATAATGGTTCAGGATGATGTCATAATAGCAGCAAAGCGGCGAACGGTGTACGGAAGTATTTATGTATGTACATATGAAAGCGATGAATGCCGTGATGTAACAACAACAAACCGACAAAAGCTGTGCGGAAATTAATTTATGACTGCTATAAAGAAACGCTTTACGGAAATAATAATTATGTATATACGAATGCCGTGATGAAAATAAAATTACAAGCGCATAGCGTAATAAAAAAAAGCAATAGTATTAAGTCAAGAATTATTGTATAAATATTCTTGAGTTTTGGAATAAAAAGTCAGTTAGTCAGTAGCAGCAGTATCATCAGAACACAAGTTGTTTCATTTACCAGGAGTAAAGCTAGTAAGCCGCTCCATTCATCGACACTAGGAGTAAAGCTAGTAAGCTGCTCCATTGAATCGCTCAGGAGTAAAGCTAGTAAGCTGCTCCATACACATCGCTGCTCTACCTATCCCGGGAGAAATAAGTAAAAGTCCAATAATCGTGAAAGCGCGTAATCTCAATTTACCGTGCCGTGTTCCAGATTAAGACATAAAGGTGCTCAGATGAGAGTACTAGAAATACTTAAAAAACAATTTTGGCGCAGCCGGTAGGATCAAGGAAGTAATATAAATTCAAAACACTTGAAAAATATTGATCCTCGAATTTACTTAAACGAGTGCATAAGAGCGCATTATTTTTGAATCTGGCACACAAAAACGAGACGTTGGGTATTTCTAACAACAATAAATAGAAGCCCCAATATAAAACAGCAGCATATCTGCATAACGCAAAAGACGTTAAATTTTTTTTTTACCTGTCTACAAGTAAAGTAAAGTAAGTTAATAAAAATTGTTAAGAATCTATAGTAAACATTATAAAAAGAAGTAGTAGTCACTGCGATATATGTGCATGAAACAAAATTAACTAAACTACCTATTTTCTCTTTTCCTCCCTCTCAGATATTGCTGCTTTCATGCCCAGGCCTGATCAAAACTCTCCTGGCTCAGTTTTTGAGACAGCAATAAGCTCATTGTCGTTTGACAACACAAGTCCTCCAGACAGCCCAACAGTAGAGCAAAATTCACCCCAAAGCAGACCATCCCTAAATTGGTATCGCGGACATCGCTCAGGTAAACGCTTCAGAGGGCACAGTCTAATTAATTTTCTCGCAAGAAATCATAGTTTAGGCGCCCTAGTATCCCAGCAAGCGTTAGCCACACTAAGTTCGAGTATAAACACTCAAACTACTTCCTGCATAGAACAACCAAGTAGAATAGACCAAATGTCTGTAAACTATGAAAAAGTAGTAAAATGTACGGCACAAACGGTGCCTTTGTTCTCTGGGGAAATTTGCACGCAAATCCTTACAGAATTACAGACTTTTATAGGCTGTTGCAAGCAAGTGCAACAGTGTCTAGGGGAAGAGGAAAAGAAATCCTTCACACAGATTTTCCCCACCAGATTGAGAGGAAACGCGTACCAATTAATAGCGTCGAGCTCTCTCACAAAATTTGAAGAAGTCGAACAACTGCTTTACCGAACGTATTTACCTCGTGAAACATACCATGAACTAATAAACAAGTTAATCACTTGCCGGCAATATCCGCCAGAATCATTTAGTTCATTTACAAATAGATTAAAAAGTCTCTTAATTCAATGCAACGAAGCAGCACAGAGTAAATACGGATCTGAAAATTTTAAAGTACTAAAACAGCAAATAGAAGATTTTGCTATGGCTTCCATTAAGAGTGGTGCAACTAATCCCCATCTAAGCGCCTATTTACTCACATTGAATGAAAGTTCTTTAGAAAATCCCATCCAAAAGGCATTAGATATAGAAAGGTTACAACAAGGTCTCTTTTTCATTCCACAACCAACACATTATATCACTAACCCAACAAACTTTTTCCATTTTCTAAGACCCAATATCCCAAATTTCTCTAATACCTATGGTTATCCCATACCCGAGAATGTAAATTTCTCTTCTTACCCTTACACAAAGGAGTTCGGAAGTCATAACATAAAAACTGAAATTGGTATACCTCCAATAGCGGAACCACAAAGGAAACTTCAGTATCCTTTAGTACAAATGGAAACCCAGAAAATTATTGGCGCTCTCTTCAAACAAACATAACAAGGAAATCGTTAGGAAGTCCACCTCCAAACAGGAAATCTTTTTACGAACAGGCAGAAAAAAAATACGTTAAACACAAATTGCTGTTAAACAATATCACCTGCAGCTACTGCAATTATAAAGGGCACACGTATCACGAGTGCCTAAAGCGCAAGAATACTCCTTATTGTACTAACTGCAGAGTGAAGGGCCATAATGGCCAATATTGTAAACACAGCATTCAGGCGCCATCCGAACACGCAAACACTAAAAACAATGCTCGGTGGGGCTCTGCAGATAGGGAACAAAGATTTAATCACATACATAATATGTGCGACTCCTGTGGGAGAAGAAGTCATACGGTGTCCACATGTCAGCAGAAACAACGATGGGAGGCCACACATTCGGGAAACGGCATACTGTCGACCGAAAAACCCCCGGCTCGATATTAAATAAAACTGTGCAAATTACTTCAGGCTTCTCGCAAACAAAACAATAATCAAATAGAGAAAATGTACCTGTGGTAGACTTACCACTGGACATAGGCAAAAACACAGCCGTTCGGCTGATAGTAGATAGTAGCTGAAGTAAGCATCATAAAAAAGGAAGCACTAGATAACCCAGAACATATAGAACGAAGCCAAAAGGTGACTTTGGAAACTCCATTTGGAGAAGGAGAAACATTGGGAAACTGCCAAGGCAACCTTTTATTAAGCCGCAGTGTGCCATGCAAACTTTAGATAGTAGAAGACATTGCTCAAATCTCCCACGATGGGCTGTTAGGCAATGACTTTCTTGCTAAAAATTGTAATATCGAAGGGCCTAATAAATTACTCCGGTTCCCTCGCACGGAAACCAACCCCATTGAATTCACGATACCTCTTGAAACATCCATAGAAAATGGAGAGGATCAATTGGAGGAGCAATTTAAATCGCGGACACCAAATAACAAAAATGCCCTACCTCCAATGAAAGAAACTCTGAACACCTCAAAAGAAGATGAAAGTAGGCAATATGAAGCAGTACTTCAGCGATCCAATAGAATACCCCCTAGATCTCAAATGGTACTGAGAATGCCGTTACAAATAGATGAAGAAATGATCTGGTTGTCTCAGGAGATCCAAGAAGGAGCATTTGTCGCAAATTGCCTAATTGGTTCTCATAAAAGCTTCATACCGTTATCCACTCTAAATGTAAAAACGGAACCAGTCTTCCTAAGAAAATTAGCGCTTACTTTAGTTCCAAGTAATTGCTATAACGTACAGTATCTCCATTTACTTTTGGATGACTTAAATACCCAACGTACTCATAAAAAGGGTGATCCACCTTTCCTATGTGCACAAAACAACAGCACACACAATGTCAAAAAAGACAAATTAAATATTACTTCCAACTCATATTTTCTTCGTGCACAAAACAAAAGCACACACAATGTCAAAAAAGACAAATTCAAATTTAATTCCAATCCATATTCAAGAAACGTAGACCATATTAAAAGTTATAACCCAGACAGGCTTGTGGCTTTACGTAAAGAATTACTGTTGGATGAAAATTTAAATCACGAAGAAGAAAAATCACTTCTGAGTTATGCTATAAACTTTTCAGCGCCCAATGAATTATATTCTAACGGGTCTCCAAGGATTAGAATGCTTTGTCTATCTCGATGATATTGTAATATATGGAAAAAATTTACAAGATCATAACGAGAAACTGGCTAAAGTATTCGACAGACTTCGAGCCAATAATCTTAAATTACAACCCGAAAAGTGTCAGTTCCTTCGCAGAGAAGTAATATACCTCGGACGCAAATGCTCAAATGAAGGAGCACTTCCAGATCCCAGTAAGACAAGCTGTGTCCAAAATTTTCCTCCACCACGAACTATCAGACAAACTCAATCGTTTCTTGGATTGGCAAACTACTGTCACAAGTTCATACCTAATTTCTCAAAGATAGTTAGACCATTAACAAATCTATTGCGGAAAGACCTCAAATTCAATTGGACACAAAAGTGCCAAGATTCTTTCAATGAGATTAAAAATTCCCTTATAAATCCACCTCTACTCAAATATCCAGATTTTTCCCAACATTTTAATCTAACAACTGATGCAAGCAATGAGGCATTGGGGGCGGTTTTATCACAAGGGGCAATAGGTAAAGACAGGTCAATAGCGTATGCAAGTAGAAGTTTAAATAAGGCGGAACAAAGATACTTCGCAATAGAAAAAGAGTTGCTTGCTATTGTGTGGGCCGCCAGAAACTTCAGGTGTTATTCACAATGTAGAGCTTTTACGGTTTACACTGACCACAAGCCCCTGAAAGGCGTATTTAATGTAAAAGATCCAACTTCAAGACTAGTCAGATTTCACCATAAACTCGCAGAGTTTGACTATAAAATTGAATACAAGCCTGGAAAATTTAACACCAATGCAGACGCGCTTAGTAAAATACCTGCCCAAATAAACCAAACAAATCCCAATTCGATCATTGTCGAAGCTCAGGTACATCACCGGCTCGAGTCCGACGTAGACGATGATGATTATAATTCTCCACAGACTTCAAAACGGCAAGCACAATGCCATGTTGTTACAAGAGCCCAAGTAAGGGAGGCACAAAATAATATACAAGAGGTAAATCAGAATAAAGAAACTAAAATTCAAAAATATTCACCGAACTCACGAAATAGCTCAGTCGAAATCGGGTCAACTAATAGCAATCAATCAGAAAGCAGTGTATCTGAACAGGGCGAATTACCTTGGAAAAACAACGTAATCAATTCCCAGCATATTTTAATAGAAACTATCTCAGACCCTGAGGAAATCGAAACAATTCTAAAGGACTATCATGACTCCACATTTGGTGGTCACCAAGGAGTAATCAAAAATTATAGAAGAATAAAGAAGAAATACAAGTGAAAAAACATGCTTAGTTCTATCAGGAAATATATTCGGAAGTGCTCTAAATGCCAAAAAATGAAGGCTAGCCCAGAGTATCATATGCCAATGGTCTTAAAAGATACTGCCCATATGCCCTTCGGTAAAGTTTATTTAGACATAATAAGCCCTCTTGAGGAAACGCACTCAGGAAACAAATATATTCTGACTTTCCAAGACAATCTAACGAAATTCGTAGATTATTATGCCATGCCGAATGGCGAAGCAGAAACGGTAGCGGGAATATTTTTCGATGAGATAATCACTCGTTATCGCATTCCTAAAGAGGTGGTAACTGACCAGGGTTCTAACTTCTTAAGCGATCTTTTCAAACGATTATGTAAGCTTCTGAAAATAAACAAAAATGCAGACTTTCGCTTACCTTGCGAAATCCAACGGCGCAATGGAGAGAACTCACAGACCCCTAGTGGAGCATTTGAGAGCTATTGTATTTGAAAATCCAAAGGGTTGGGATCGATTCCTGAGAACCACGGCTTTTGTATACAATAATAGTCCACATAATGGCACCAAGCTCACACCAATGGACTGTCTGTTTGGGTTCACAGCGGATGTTCCCCGTAATCTGAAAAGACAGCCGGAGCTCATTTACAACCACGAAAGTTACTACCACCTTCTGAGGTACAAAATACAAAAAGCGTACGCAACCGCTCGGAAAAATTTGCTGAAAGATAAGGAAAAGTCAAAGGTTTACTACGATACGCGTTCAAGTCCAGTAACCTTCAAAACAGGAGATAAAGTTTTACTGAAAAACCCCGCTAAAAAACACAAACTTTCCCAGATATGGCTAGGACCATATCTAGTGGTACAAGTCTTTAACACTGTTAATACTGTTATTCAAATCGGTAAACGAAGAGTAACAGTACATAACAACAGATTGAAGCCATTTCACGAATAATGACTGTCTAAAAAAAAAATGGGGGCCGTAAAATAAGGCGGTAAGCTTAAGGAACAACAAAAGGCAACCCAACATGCCTATTCAGTAAAAACACACACAAGAAGGAAAAAGGAGGAAGGTTCATTAAAAAACAAAGAAAAGAAAGAAATAAAGCACAAATTATGCAAATAAGCTCTTTATCCCTAAGTTCCGTAGTAATTCTTGTAGTCTGCATAATTGGAATATTGAACCTATGTAAAGTTATATCTTTCTTTAGCTCGTATGCCTGGAATTCGGCGTAGTGAAGTGGACCTCTGGTTAGGCTCAAGAGCTGTAAATAAACGTTAATATTGACTCAAGCTTACCACTGGTGGGGGCTTAAGTGCTGGATACTAATAAAGCAAAAGGCAGGCTTCTTTGCTTGGGAAGTTCTTTACTAAAACTTAAAAATTTCTTACATTACTACTGCTTTTATAATACTCCAAAATTACTAACTAAGCAATTTAGTGTAATGAACTTAAGGTGCTATGTAGTAAGCAATATTTGTCTCGAATTCAATAATTATTGGGGGCAATTGCTTACTTTGCGTAATTTGCCTAGTAAGCAAGAGTTCAATAATTATTTCGAGCAATTATTGCTTATTTGTTTTATGCTATGCGGTTTTTGACCTTTTGAAATTTCGTATACCTACAGTCAGATTTATTGTCTTACATATAAATCTGAACAATTTTGCAATTATGTAGATCTACAGTTATTTCTAGTATTTTATGTTCAAGTTTGAACATTCTGCCGGGGGACGCGATTGGAGGAAGATTGAACTCTGACATGCTCTCCACGTCCTCTATGGGTGTTGCCTCAGGATCTGTTAATGTGAGTTTTCGCTTCCACTTGCATCTTATGATCGCGATAATCCCTGCTATGATAAATATTGTGATGGTTGAGATGCTTGCACCGGTGATGTGGTGATGAATGATCTCCCAGCTTCCCTCAACATGAAGATTGTTGCCTTCAACTTCCAATGCCTCGTAGATTTGGTCGGACGTCTTTATAACTGGTTCCATGTCTGTTGATATTGTAAAGCTACTAATTGTTGGTAGGGAGACATTGATTGGCACAGGTTTTATAAAGGACGCGATGACTGGTGTTTTCAGTGAGTATTCGGATTTGAGTGTATTTCGCTTCGTTTTTATTGTACATTCTTGCGAAATTCTGATGATTCCAGTGCCATTTAAAAGGACGTCCTCATGATTTCCATTACACTGTATTGCTGCTGTGGTGGGTTTGTTGGCAACAAATAACCAGGTGTTGATCATGTGAAGGTGCTTCCATAGAACATTTGTTAGTTTGATTTGTCGGATTGGACATTCACTGCCTTCGTGTCGGTGATATAGCTCATCTATGATGCAACTCGGGTGATTCTCGTTGCTTCGTATGACTGTTGGCGTGCATAGTAACATATTCTTTTTGATATTTATACAACTATCCAATTCCATCTCAGTTAAACTAAAGTAAGACTGTGTGTTGTAGTTTATGGCTAGAATAGGAGTCGCAAGATCTAGCACCAGGTATTGGTTGTCTGATTTTCCTTGAGGTATCGCTGTACATTTTATCAGATTGTACTGGGATAGTTCGGCTATGTTGAGGTATGCTAATACCTTAATCTCTTCTGCTGAGAATTCTAGCTCAATTTTGGCGTTGTGGAATGGCAGAATGTCTAAACTTGATGGTAGATTTCCTTTAGCCTTGGTTCGTATTTCTGATATTTGGGCAGGTTTTAGGAAGTCTATTAGGCTTCCATAATGGAAGTACACCCTTGTGATCTTGTGATATTTTTCTAATAATTCCTCCAGGTAATTAGCTGCAGCATGGTATGCTGCGAGGAAGTGTATGTTTAGTTTGTTTGTATCGGGCCCTGCGAACCATTGTGCTTGCATCTTTTTAATTGCTGTCAATCCCTGGTTCAACCTATCGGTGAAAGTGTTTAATTTTTTCACTGTTCTTGCTTCTGTCTCATTGGCTGTGGCGATAGTTGTAAGCATGATGTTCGTTTGATGGTTGATCGTTTGAAGTAGGAGGTTTTGGTTATGATCTAGTTCGTCAATATTTTTATACACCTCATCGTTAACTCCGAATACCGTCTCTAATAGCCTCCCCAGAATTCCTCTTTTTATCCTTTTATTTGTTTCGGATAGCAACATTTCTATGTGGTTTTGGGTTTCCGTGTGGATTTCTTCTAGATGATGTATTAACCCTTGGCAATGCGTTTCGTCGGATATTTTGTATGTCTCGTCACAGAGTGTTTTTATTTGACTCATTGTCTGTTTTAACATGCTGCTATCATTTCTTATCTCTGCTGAGGACAAGCTCAATTCAATTCTGAAGGTGCCTCGCTTCACTTAAACATCGCCCATTTGCTCAACGTACAAGCCTGCTTTCGGTTGCGTTAGGGTGTAGGAACAGTGCCCTACTTTCACAAATAGGAGTAGCAGGAGACAGAGTATGGTTGGATGTATTGTCGTCCACCATCCTCCACGATAAGTCGACCTTCTATACTCTTCAGAATAGTATCTTTTGGCAAAGTTAGGTAACTGTGTTTTATAGCGCATTTCGTAAGCCTTGACTGCCTGTAATTGTTTTTCTATAGGTACTAAATTTTTGTACCCAGTTGTTATAGGGTAAATGCGAACACCATTACGCTTACGTTGCATATGATCACGTCGAAATTTATATACTTGTGCCTTATAATTTGATGCCGTGTCTGTGCAGGTGTCTCTTTTGTCCTGCTTGTCTGATGCTGAACGGCCTTTGGTTTCATTTCCATTTGCTGCTATATCCCGATGTGAGGGTAGTGCGGGGACATTGACGCATGCTCTGTTTACTGCGTTGAACTTTTGAGTTGGTTTTGATGAAACTGTGTTTCCTAGTGTCTCGTGTTGACCGGCTGACTGATCTGTGAAGGAAATGCTCACTTTGCTCACTTTCATTCTCTTAACTGACCTCTGGTCTGTGTGCACATCTGTAGCTGGTTGTCTCCTTATTAGCGTGCTCATTGAATGAGCAGCTATTTTTCTCTTTACGCAGCTCTGGGTTAGATCATTGTCGTCGTGTTCTACCACAGGCAATGGACAAATTTTTGCTATTGGACGTTTTATGGTATGATCACCTTTGTACTTTAGTGTTACTACTCTCACTAAGTTGTCCGATCCTGGGTGTACTTCTGTGATTCTTGCAAGTGGCCAATTTGTGGGAGGTGTACCCTCGTCTTTTATAAGTACAACTTGTCCTATTTTAACGTTGCTAGTCTTGCTTTTCCATTTTGACCGTTGCTGTAATTGCTTAAGGTAGTCTTTCGTCCACGCTTGCCAGAAATCTTTACTCATCTTTTGGATATGTTGCCATCGAGAGAGACTGTGCTGTTCCTTCTCCCATCCTGTTAAAACTGGAGGCACAATTAGTGCTTCTTCCACATGGAAATGCCCTGGAGTGAGTGTGTTTATGTCTGTTGGATCGTCCGTCAATGGGCACAGGGGTCTGGAATTGAGACAAGCCTCAATTTGACAGAGTAAAGTTGACATTTCTTCATATGTAAGTGTGGTTTCCCCTATGACTCTCTTCAGATGATACTTAACTGCTTTAACACCGGCTTCCCAAATTCCTCCGAAGTGAGGAGCTGCGGGGGGAATAAAGTGCCATGTCGTTCCTTTATTTGCGAGATATGAAGCCGCGCTTCTCACGTTTTCTTTATTAAGTACTTTATTAGCACTAACGAATGTTGTGGCATTATCACTGTAGATGTCAGTGCACGTGCCTCTTCTTGCACTGAATCGCTTGTAGGCTGCGAGGAAGTCCTCTGTTGTCAAGCCGCTTACAATCTCTAAGTGTATGGCTTTAGTGGCAAGACATACAAATACTGCAATGTAACCTTTATAACTTGTGATTCCTCTGCCTTTAGATGCCCTGATTTTTATCGGCCCAGCGTAGTCTATTCCTGTGTGGCTGAATGGCTTTGATGGTGTGACCCTTGGTGTTGGTAGTGCGCCCATTTGCTGAGATGGGCTTTGCGCTTTAAAACGGGCACAGCGAATACAGTTTTTCAATACGTTCTTAACAGTATTCTTGCCTCTGATAATCCAAAATTTTCTGCGAATGAATGCTAAGGTTGTCTGGTTTGATCCATGGAGTGTCCGTTCGTGGGATTCTTGAACAATTAATTTGGTTATGTGATGACTCGAGGGTAGGATTATTGGGTACTTTTCGTTGTAAGGTACGTTGGAGTTACCGATGCGCCCTCCTAATCTGATGAGTCCCTCTGTGTCTAAAAACGGGTTGAGTGATAAGAGTGCACTTTTTCTTTCTAGATTTTGATTTTTGCGTAATTTGTGGATGTCAGAGGTGAATTCATTTTCCTGAATGATACGGACTAT
This sequence comes from Dioctria rufipes, assembly GCA_963924295.1. Lineage (NCBI taxonomy): Eukaryota > Metazoa > Arthropoda > Insecta > Diptera > Asilidae > Dioctria > Dioctria rufipes. The sequence goes on from CAWUPM010000979.1 coordinate 245,754, forward strand.
GCTGGTGAGAGCATTCAATATCTCTGCTACTGTAATGTGCATTTTGCTTATTGGTTTCCTTCTGCAGGCGTTGATAAATCTTTGACAATAAGCCCACACTCGTAAGAGTTTAGGTAACTTGCTGTATTTTAAGAAGATTTTTTCTAGGTACGCGTCCTTTTCCGATATGTTTCCGCATATGACTTGGCGTTTCATTTCTTCTCTTGTCGACAGTTCAGGTGATGCAAGGGATGGCCATTTGCTCTTTTGTTCCATCAGCCATGTAGGCCCATGCCACCATAAATTTAAGCCAAGAAGTCTTGATGGGTTGATTCCTCTAGATGCCACATCTGCAGGGTTATGCTCTGATCGAACGTGATACCAGATGGTAGGTGTTGTTAATTCTACGATTTCAGCTACCTTATTTGCGACAAAGGTTTTCCATTTTTCTGGACCTCCTTTGATCCAAGCTAACGTGATTGTTGAGTCTGTCCATGCGTATGTGGTAACGTGTTGAAAATGCATGATGACTTTTACTTGGTGTAGCAATTTCGCCAAGAGTGCTGCACCGCATAATTCCAGCCTTGGAAGTGTTTTCTTAAGTTTTATGGGTGCTACTTTGGTTTTAGCCGTTAGTAGTGTTGTTTGAATTGTTCCATCTTGTTTAATAACTCTGCTGTAGATTGCCGCAGCATACGCTTTTTCGGATGCATCACAAAACCCGTGTAATTCTATTTCTTGATTTAAAAGGGTATGCTGCATCCATCTTGGAATGGAGATTGACTCAATTTGTGGGAGCTCCTTCTTGAATTTTTCCCATTTTTGAGATACATCTGTTTGTATTTTCTCATCCCATGAGTTTCCTTCCATCCAGAGTTCCTGCATCATTATTTTAGCTGTTATCATTATCGGTGCACGCCATCCAATGGGATCGAACAGTTTGGCGATATCTGACAACATGGTTCGTTTTGTTTGTTGTTTTCGATCACAAGGATTGACTTTAAAATGGAACGTGTCTGTTGCAGGCGTCCAATATACTCCCAAGGTTTTAATTGTTTCTCCGTTGCAGATCTCAATTGGGTCTTTCTCCCGTAATTCTTCTGGAATTGTTTTGAGGAGGTTTATATCATTACTTGACCATTTTCTTAGGTTGAAACCCCTGCTTTTAGCAACCCAATTAATTGGAGCATAGTGGTCATACTTTCTTGTATTGAATCTCCTCCAGACATTAAATCGTCAACGTAAAAGTCTTTTAGAGTGGCGTTTACAGCTTGTGGGAATCTGTTATGCTCATCGACTGCTAATTGTTGTAATGTCCTAACTGCCAAGTACGGTGCTGAGGCTGTGCCATATGTAACCGTCGTTAGAACATATTCCTTAATAGTTTCGTCTTCTGAAAACCTCCACAGTATTCTTTGCAGATTTTGTTGTTCATCATCGATTTGTATCATCCGATACATCTTCTCGATGTCGGCTTTGAACACATATTTGTGTATCCGCCAACGTAGTAGGATGTCGAATAGGTTTTCTTGCAAGCGTGGTCCGATGTACATTACATCATTTAGACTCAGTCCGTTATTGGTTTTAGCGGATGCATCAAACACGACTCGTAATTTTGTCGTGATGCTTTCCTCTTTTATAACTGGTTGATGAGGTAGATAATAGGTGATACCATCCGCCTTTGGTGAAAATTGCTTCATGTGTCCTAGATTGAGGTATTCCAACATAAATTTGCTGTACTCCTTTTTTAAAGTCACACTCTTCCGAAATCTCTTTTCAAGTTGAAGTAATCTGGCCATAGCTATCTTACGGGAGTCGCCAAGATTGTGTGCGTTTTCTTTTAGTGGCATTGACACTGTATATGTCCCATTGAGATTTCGAACGTGTGATTCTTTGAAATGGTTTTGGACAACTTCATCCTCTTCCGACAGGCTGGAGTTTGTTGGTAATTCCTCTATCTCCCAGAATTTTGTCAGCTGTTCGTTCAGCTTGACCATTGATACCATGCTAATTACATTTTTCTGCATTGTAGTCTTTTGAGTTTCGATTTTCCCAGTCACAATCCAACCAAACGCTGTATTTTGAATTAGCAACTCATCTCTTGGTTTCCGTATACCCTCCAGTAGGATAGATCCGTATACGTCTGCACCCAGTAGCACATCAATCGGCCCAGGTGTGTTTAGGGTTGGGTCGGCCAATATAAAATTGTGGTTCTCCCATAACTCGCCAGGCGATATTGGTGTGCAGGGTAACATTTGTGTTAAGTTGGGTAGTACTAATGTTTCTACTGCCAACTTGTAGCTAGAGGGAATTCTAGGTGAAAGATTTAGCAAGACTTGGCTTCTTGATGTGCTTGCCGTTGTGTTTCCTACACCTGAGATTTCGATTTCAACTTTATTTCTTGGTAGCCCAAGTGTTTGAACTGCTTTTTCCGTCACAAATGAAGCTTGTGATCCTGGGTCTATTAGTACTCGAAGTAGCTCATAAGTACCCATGGCTGTATGTGCTTTTACCAATGCAGTAGCTAACATCACTTGTTTCTGTAGTTTGATATTGTAGCTTGCCTTCTTGGTTTCTTCTATGCTTTCTTGTGTGCTTTTGGTTGATGCCGCATGTGAGGATACTGGTTGTCTTAACTCATCGCTTTGTCCTGACGTTGCTTGGTGCATGTGTAGTAAAGTATGATGATACTTTTTACATTTATTGCATCGTTGTTTGCTTAAGCACTTGATGTCTTCTTTGTGATTTAAGCAGTTTGGACATAACTTATTGTGCTTTATAAATCTGCATCTCTCGTTCACGTCTATTGCTACAAATTTCTTGCATTTGTAGATTGAGTGAGCTTCATTGCAGTATTTACATCTGACTTCGATTGCATGAAATGTCTTGGTCATTGATCTCGACGTCACGCTTAGCTTGCAAGAGTCATAAGCTTTCTTTTGGTCTTTAAAATTCTCTAAAGACTGAAAGCGGGTCTCGATGAATTTTAAAAATTCATTCAGATCTGGAATTTGTCGTGGTTCTTTAACGGACTGCTCGTACCAGCGTCGTGTTTCTCTATCTAACTTTTTTAAAAGATAGAAAACGATAATCGGTCCCCAGGTATCAGTGCTAATTCCTAAATTGTGTATAGCATACATGCATTCACGTGTAGTGTCGTGAATATGCTTAAGTCCGCCTGGAGTTTCTATGTTCTGGTGCTGTTGATTGAAAAGTACTTCAAGTTGACTGAACAGTAAAGCTCTTTTGTTGTTGTACCTTTCATTCATTAGCTCCCATGCAGCTTGGTAATTTCAGTCGGAAATTTCCAAGTGCTTTATAATTTTTGCCGCTTCGCCCTTATATTCGTTTTAAGGTATTGGAGCTTTTCTGCATTGCACAGCCGTTTGTTGCAATGAATTGTTTTTGAGAAGATGTCTCTAAAAGCTGGCCAGTTGTTATAATTACCTTCGAATGAAGGTATTGTTTGCCGTGGTAGCCGTAACCCCGCATCTTCAATTGTGTGCGTTTGACTGGGTTCATCTGTTTTTTGTCGTTCATGTAGTAATATCATTACTTCTTGTACTGCTGTTTCCAAGTTCTCGTAATCGCCTGACTGGAAGTACGGGTCATTGAATTCATTCTCGAATTCGTTAATTTCTTCGTGCAGTTCTGTTATATTGTTGAACTGCTCATGTAGATTCCATATTTTGCATTCATAGTACATTTTTGTGTGAGGGCTGGTTTTGTTTCGATGTATGTCTCCTATTATTCTCCTAATGGAATTTATTTTTAATTTTTGTCTTTTGAGTCTACCTATCTGCTCAATATTGTTTTTCGGGGTGACTAATTTAAAGTCGTCTTCTTCTTCGGTCGTGTCACGGTTTATATTACCATCTATTGGCGAAGCTCCAACTGCAGGTTCTTCGTCTTGATCTTTCTTACTTTGATCATCGTTTTCTTCCCCTTCTTCGTTTACGTACTGTTTATATGTACTGATACGCTTCATAGCTTCCTCATAATAACACTTTACTTGACCGTAAAAGTCGTTTTTTATGTAGCTGCGATCGGTTGAAATATTCGATGCCAAAATCTCGTGTCGAGATTCAAATTCCGTCCAGTATTGTAGAAAAAGCTTCTCTTTCTCTGCAATGTACGTTGGTATTTTTCGACTAAGGCCATTTTTCTTCATGTTGATCAGCGTATTCTCGATAATCCCAGCAATTTGCTTTTGATCTTTCAAAAGCTGCTGTAATTTTGAAGTGTCCATGGCTGGTTCTGGTTGTTCTTCTCGAAGGACCAATCTTTCTTTAGCTCGTATGCCTGGAATTCGGCGTAGTGAAGTGGACCTCTGGTTAGGCTCAAGAGCTGTAAATAAACGTTAATATTGACTCAAGCTTACCACTGGTGGGGGCTTAAGTGCTGGATACTAATAAAGCAAAAGGCAGGCTTCTTTGCTTGGGAAGTTCTTTACTAAAACTTAAAAATTTCTTACATTACTACTGCTTTTATAATACTCCAAAATTACTAACTAAGCAATTTAGTGTAATGAACTTAAGGTGCTATGTAGTAAGCAATATTTGTCTCGAATTCAATAATTATTGGGGGCAATTGCTTACTTTGCGTAATTTGCCTAGTAAGCAAGAGTTCAATAATTATTTCGAGCAATTATTGCTTATTTGTTTTATGCTATGCGGTTTTTGACCTTTTGAAATTTCGTATACCTACAGTCAGATTTATTGTCTTACATACAAATCTGAACAATTTTGCAATTATGTAGATCTACAGTTATTTCTAGTATTTTATGTTCAAGTTTGAACATTATAAGTAACAAGAAACGAACAATAGTAGTCAAAACACCCAAAGTATTAACTATCAGTAACCCAAAGGTATAGTCAGACACTGAAACATACCCTTAATTTTCTAAAGAAGCTACGGATACTTTGAACCATGAGCCCAGAGTAGATACCAAGTTTTAAAATTTACCATCTCCACAACAAGTGACTTTTCCCCCAAGTAAAGTCAAGCAGATCTCGAAAAATTTCCAGTCGGAGATCACCAACACAAACAAATCCCAATTTAAAACACTAACCTCTATAGAAGTAACGACAGCAAGAAACAAAGAACAAACTGTCTCACAAACATTTCATTCGGAATTAAAGGATGCCATTAAACAACGTGCCACCCAACAGCAAGAAGCAGGTAGCAGACAAAATTTACCTATTCCTCCACCACCACCACTTCCACAAACACTAGGCCATGTCGCATCTGAGTTAATTCCACGCACCCGCCATTTACAGGTAGTTTAATTTCATCTCTAAATAAATTCTGCATAGCCAAAGATAATAACAGATCCGAATGGTAAAATCAATTACTTCACACTTTTTACATGTACATATATCATGAATAAATCAATATAAATAATTTATAAATGTATAAATGGGTTTAAGTTAAATTTTAGATTTAGCACAAATAAGTACCAACAAAATATGTTATCACACATATAGCACAAATAAGTACCAAAAAATATGTATTCACACATATAGTATGAATAACAAAAAATATTTATTCACACATATAGCACAATAACAGTACCGAAAAAAAATGTCTTCACACATATAGTACGAATAACAATAATAGTACCAAAAAATATGCATTACACATATAGTATCTACGAATAAGAATACTGAGAAATAATTGTATCAAAAACATATATAGTAGAAATAAATTGTTGTACAGAAAAAATGTGGACATAATTAATAGAAATATAAATAATTGTATCAAAAAATATGTACAAAATACAGTTAAGCTAACCCAAATTAATCCACGCTTAGATAAGCTTTGTTCTTTTTAATATAGCTAAACATCACATGTACTCATCTCAGCATTACGTTTATACTTACAAAAGGTTCAAGTAAATATTTTTCTTTTTCCCAAGCTATCAAACAAATTAGTTAATATTTAATGCGTTATTCCTCTCCCAAGAATAACACATTTTTTTAAGAAGGGGGAGATTTGTTACATACAGGTCATCCATTGGCATCAGTTAAACATGTATATACATACATACATGCATTCCTGAGTCAATTTCGTTTACGCAGAATTAAAAAATTCGTGCATCAATGAATAAATGCAAACATGAATATACATACATACCTACAGCATTCTCATTGCATGCAGAATTATAATTCCCAGCTGCAAGTATAGACATATTGACAAACATATTTACAAAATTCAGTAATTGAATAAAGTCACTCGCTACTGACCTACACCAATTTCTTAATCACATAAAGAAACAAGTGAAAGCAGTGACACAATACCCCTACGCGCAAGAATTCACACGATGCAATTTGATAACCTTGCGCCAGCGGTAAAACTTAGGTGAAAGAAATAATGATTCACGATGATGTGATAATAGCAATAAAGCGGCGAACGATCTACGGAAGTATTTATGTATGTACATATGAAAGCGATGAACGCCGTGATGTAACAACAACAAACCGGCAAAAGCTTTGCGGAAATTAATTTATGAATGCTATAAAGAAACACTTTACGGAAATAATAATTTTGTATATACGAATGCCGTGATGAAATTAAAATTACAAGCGCTTAGCGTAATAAGAAAGAAGCAATAGTATTAAGTCAAGAATTATTGTATAAATATTCTTGTGTTTTGGAATAATAAGTCAGTTAGTCAGTAGCAGCAGTATCATCAGAACACAAGTTGTTTCATTTACCAGAAGTAAAGCTATTAAGCTGCTCCATTCATCCAACTAGGAGTAAAGCTAGTAAGCTGCTCCATTCATCCAACTAGGAGTAAAGCTAATAAGCTGCTCCATTCATCGACACTAGGAGTAAAACTAGTAAGCTGCTCCATTGAATCGCTCCAGGATTAAAGCTAGTAAGCTGCTCCATACACATCGCTGCTCTACCTATCTCGGGAGAAATAAGTAAAAGTCCAATAATCGTGAAGAGTTTACAGGCACTAGGTGCATTAATTGATCATTTAAACCCCCACACGTATATGAATGAACCACCTATCTACGCACAAAGAACTCATCAAAGACCAATGCCACTAACTATGAGGAAACATACTGTTCCTCCTATGAAAAAAATAATCACAATCTTCCCCTTTATTTTTATTAATGTAATTGATGAAATTCGTAGAGATAAGTCGGGAAGAAATAAACAGTTAAGAACTTGTTAAATGTTCCTATACTTGAACGAAGGTATTTTTCTAATTTTCCCGTCGAAGTTGTAATATTTTTGATTGAATTTACTCAAAAAGAAACGCAAACTATATTTACACGCCATGCGGTAGTGACATAATAGCGCCACAATAATTTCGTGGGACTGAGGAAAGTAAAAAGAAAAATTCACAGTCGTCGTGGCGAGTTGAGAAAGCACGCAAAAAAAATTTATTTTATATTTTTTTTATATACATATATATATATATAGCCATTTCCTTTTAGAGTACATACAATTTCATATTAAGCGAATTCTCAGAGCTCAACTCGCGAGAATAACAATTATAAAATTGATTATATTCCACATCTATATGATTCACTTGAAATAAGTATGTGTTGAATTCGTGATTAATCATAAGCTTCAAATTTATGAATGGACCTCTTAATACTTTCAGTTTTCACACAAAAAGAAAGAAGAAGAGGAAGATAGAAAAAAAACTAATAGATTTAATGGATTAAATAAATTTCCTTAAGTTCACTCGAAGGATTTTATTTTCCCAAAAAAAAATTCCACTATAAGACTAAATTTATCTGCGGAATGGACCACTCAAAGGAAAGACGATATCACACATCCAGTTTTCAAAAAAATATTCACTAAAAAGGGTTTTATTTCTCCCTTGAAAAAAAATTTTCAATTTCAATTTATAATTGTCGAGTGTAATAATAATATATCAAATAAAATACAATAAAGAACTTAGCGTTGAACAGTTGCAATATATATATACTTGTAAGTATCAAGAAAAATTTGCTAAAAGCATTAATTTTTTTTTTTAATAAAAAAATTTCACATCGTTTTCGTCACATAATAATTATATCAAATAAAAATTGTTATCGCTCAATTTTAGTATATATACTTATATGAGTTCAGAACAAATTCTACAGAGAGAAAGAAAAATCTTACTTGTAATATAAAATTTGCGAGGTGTTCCGGCATTTGATGCTAGAGTTGAGGTATTTAGGCGTTTCTAGAGTTGTAGTTTCAATATAAGTAAAGTGGTGGCTGCACAATTCCCAAATGGAGTAGAGTGTAACTCCAATGTTGAGTAAAGTTGTAACTTCCCAATTAGGATGATGATGTGGTTGCAATTCCCAAATGGAGTAAAGTGTAACTCCAATGTTGAGTAAAGTTGAAACTTCCAAATTAGGATGAAGATGTGATTGCAATTCCCAAATTGTGAACTGGGATCCCACCGCTGCCACCAATGTTGTGACCCATAGTACCACCGTGCTTTCCTGAGGAGAAGAGCGGAACAGAAGGAAGATTCAGGACCTTTGAATTATACTAAAATACAAGTATTAGTAAAAAAATGAAAGACTTCTCTTTATTTTCATTAATGTGCTTTGAATTCACTTAATTAATTCACTAAAGACACAACTTCTTTATCTTATTTAATTGCACTACTATGACTTATTTAACTTCCCTAGTATGATTTATTTAATTCACTAGTATGACTTTAATTCACCAGTATGACTTTAATTCAGCTCCGCCGTGCGTTCGCAAAGAGCGCTGATCCTGAACTTCCTCGATTCTTGGTCTGAAATTATCGTTCACTTATTCAAAACGACGCGCTAGCGCCAGCAAAATATCCCACTTGTCGTACAATTTACCAATTAGAACCTTCTTGCTAACAATAATATAGCAGGAAGTGGAAAAGTATATCCATTGCCTTGGCCAATCAGAAAGTTGACCAATCAGAAAATTCTTGCCGATCTTGCTATAGCAAGAAGTAAAAAAGGTCTTAATAATGTTTGGGTTTTTAAGTAATCTGATGCCTGCTCTTCAGATTATGAGCATTTTGTATTCATGATGTTTTATGTATACACGTGTGGCAGAATTGATGTTACTCGATATGGTAAGTATTCAGATTTTTAGAATTTCTTTTGAAATGCTGAGTGTTTAGGTTTTTTGAAAGTAATTTATAAAAGCTAGCAATATGAGCCTTTATCAAGTGGAATATTTGGCGAAGTAAGTATGTTTATGGATGGTTGTGATTTATGAGTATTCACAATATGCGTGGTACTTTGTGATATTTTGGGAGCACAACAAATTCTTCGATCTGACAAAAGAATTATTATCAGTGGGAATAGTGGAAATAATGCTCAGTTTTTATATTTACCTGCATTGACAGGAAATTTTATGGATTTATTGTCCACATCATTCCCGAAGCTGCAATAAAGTTTAATTAGTGAAAAGAGCTATAGGGTTTCAGATACTTACCTGGGTTGGCAGCAAAATTTCGTCTTATTTGCTCTTCCCGCATTTCTTCAAACTGGAAGAAAGGATTATTACCAGTGGAAATTGTGTTAATAATAATTAGTTTGTTAAATTTACTTGCACTGGCAGCGGATTTTATTCGTTCTGTACATAAATTCTTCGATCTGGAAGAAAGGATTATTATCAGCGGAAGTAGTGTCAGTAATACTTAGTTTTTATATTTACCTGCATTGACAGGAAACTTTATGGATTTATTCTCCACATCATTCCCGGAGCTGCAATATAGTTTTATTAGTGAAAGTAAGTTAGTTTAGTTTTTTTTTTTTTTTGTAAATACTTACCTGCGTGGCAGAGACTTTATCCAATAAATCTGAGTTCCTGAAATTAAAGGCAAGTGTTAAAGTTTAATTTAGTTTTTTTTTGTTTTATGCAAATACTTTCTTGAGTGGAAGAGACTTTATGCAATAAATCTGAGCTCCTGAAATAAAAGGAAAAGTGATAAAGTTTAGCTTAGTTTTTTTTTGCAAATACTTACCTGCGTGGCAGAGACTTTATCCAATAAATCTAAGTTCCTGAAATAAAAGGAAAAGCGTTAACATTTAACATTTTTTTTTGCAAATAATTACCTGCAATAAATATGAGTCCCTGAAATAACAGGAGAAGTGTTGAAAATTAGTTAGTTTTGCTTTGCAAATACTTACCTGTGTTGCACAGTGTAAATTTTCGCCGCTTAAGGGTGTGAACCTGTGAATCAGAACGGTATTTTAGTGAATCTAGTTGTTAAAATTAGTGGATTACCTGGTCGGCTAATACGTTTTTCATGTCATGAAGACGTGCCTGTGATTTTGTAAAAAGATCATATAAGAGACTTTAATTTAAGTTATAGCGATTACCTGCTTGGTGGAGACTTTCCTCAAATAATCGAAAGACATCCTGAAAATCTAGACTCTCGTTTTCCTTAAATACACACGATATGACCGGTTTTTCCGATGCCTGTTTTTCATATACATAATTTCCTAATGTGGCAGCTTAGACAATGTTGTGCACGGGCTGTTCCCGTCACTCACCGTCAGAAAATAGCGATGTTTTTATACTAATAAGGCAAATGAGAGAGGTCAATGTACCCAACTAAACAATATGATATTCGAAAGCACTCTAAAGAGGTAAAAAGAATAAATAAATAAAAGAGGTCAATGTACCCAACTTAACAAAGAGCTATTCGACAGCACCCAATAGAGGCGAAAAGAATAAATAAATAAAAGAGGTCAATGTACCGACCAACTCCAGCTGTGCATCAAAGGATTGTCCAAACAAAGAGTGCACTCTTCCAGCCATCGTGGGACTCTTCCGACCTTTCCGTCCGCGACGGGGCTCCAGGTTCTGTACACAAACACTAGCACTGACAGCTATTAGAGCATTGTCGAACATCACTTGCGTTTACGCATGTATATTTTTTGTTATTAATATTTTGTTTTTTTGCATATCTTCAATTCTCTTGAAACATTTTTTTTGTTTTTCTTTTTTATTATTATTATTTTTTATTTGTCTTTTTATTTGATCATACCTTTGTTTAGCGTAAGGGTAGCTAGCAGGGTCCAGTTTAGTGTAAGAAATAACCAAATGTACACGAATATATCTAGTGTAAGTGATGCACGGGAACAGAGCCGGTAACCTTAAACCGTTTGATCATATCCTTAGTTGTTCTTAGAGGAAATAAAAGAAAGATCTGATGAACAGAACTTGATATTTGTTGAACTTGATATCTGAGTGTTAATTACTTTACAGTTGGTAAACCAGCTCAACTAGATTTTGCTGTCTGTTGCTTTCGCGTGGTCATATTACCACTTCGTTATTTCCATTCGGTGGTATGGGCATTGCGCCCTCAAACAATTATTGCAGGCACTGCGCGATGGAATAATCTAATATAGGGTGGAGGCTGACGTATCAACAAGGTGGGGTAATTCCGTAACACACATACGAGATGGGGCAAAGATTCTTTTGTACTGCGACGTCTTAGCCAGGATGGATGGGGGCGATGGGCCCGTCTACGTGCAGTAAAGCTCCAATGTCACCAGGAATCCAAGCTCTCTCTCTCTCTCTCAATCTCTGCGTTTACCTGTTCCCGGGTGTTAATCACTTGTTCGGCGTAGCTGAGGTCTTCTGTTCTTCTTTTCTTTGCAGCATTTATTAAAAAAATAAATTTTCTTCTTTTTAGGCTTTCAGGTTCCACAAGGAGAAGGAAACCTGCATAGCCCTTGTCTTTGTCTGTCTGTCTGTCCGCAGTCACACACTTACAAGTTCCTTTTTTTTACTGTCCGTCCGTCTGTCTGGTCAGTTATTTTGACGATTTTGCACAGCTGAACAAGCATCACGGGATGTGGGTGGCAAGAACCAGCCGCCCATGCTAATCCCGCGATGAGTTTGTAGCAAAGAGGTGTCGGATTCAGTATCTATATTTACCCAGGTAGATGTGGATATACGTGCGTCTGTCGACTAGCAAGCTCTTCGTTACAAATGGCGCCCAACAGGTTTTTTTTCTGGCCTTTAGTCAAGCCTCCCTTGACTAAAGTGTAAGTACAACTTTGAGCTGAATTTTTGATTTTTCTAGTCGCCCATTTGCTTTACAAATGGCGTCCGCGCGGTTTTTTCGTGACATTTAGTCAAGCTTCTCTTGACTAAATTGTAACTAATATTGTCGAAAATCATTTCTGGTCAAATTTTGGCTTAAGATCTTATTTTTATACCCTAGATGAAATCATAGGGGTATACTAAGTTTGTCATTCCGTTTGTAACACCTCGAAATAATGATGGTAGAGCAAAATGGATTGGACACCCATTCATAATATTAAAAGTTATTTCGATTTATGCATGTCCGGCCGTCCGTCCGTCTGTGCGCACGATAACTCGAGAACGCGTATACATACAGAGCTGAAACTTTGTAGACGGACTTTAAAAAATAAAAATTATTATTAAGTTCGAAAATGAGACAAATCGGGCAGCTCCTTCGTGGGGTTGCCATATCAAAATTTCATTTTCCGCTATATATTTAGACACTGCCTGAGAACGCATCCATGTAGAGAGCTGAAATTTCGCACATGATGTTTTTACTACATTAGCAAGTAAAATGTCTAAAATGGACTAAATCGGACAACTCCTTCTTGGTGTTGCCATGTAAAAATTTCGGTTTTTTACGTATACTTTGAAAACGATCAGCCCAACACATTTTTATTGTACAAAAAACTTCTGCAGAATACGAAATCCTAAAAAATTGGTTATAACCATTTTTTCTATGCGACAAACTGTTCTATAAATATATGCGAAAAACAACTACAAAATCAATACTTGAATAGATCGGTGACCATACGAAATTTAATACGGGCATTCATCTAGGGTATCCTAAGAATTGGTCTTAGAACAATTCTAGCTTTTTTACTTGTTTTTCCTTTGTTATATTTCTGGTCGCACATTTGCTTTACAAATGGCGCCCAGATCGGGTTTTATTTCGGCCATTAGTCAAGCTTCTCTAGACTAAAGTGGAATTACTATTTCAAGAATCAGTTCTTATTGTTATTATCATAAGCAGATTTTTTGTTTCATATAAAGCCTCATTATTTTAAAGTAAAATTCTTCGAATGCGTACTCAAGCGATTTCGTTTAGTCTAGAGCGGTCTAATTGAGAATTTTATATTAGCATTGCTACTTCCTGTTTACAGCAGCTTGCGGCCTAAGGTGGGTTGCCTGGCTGGATACAAGTCGATGAGTCTTCGTAGAGTTTTTTTTTTTGCTTCTGTAAAGTGCATTACTTTCATAATAGCTCCTTTTTGCCCTTGTTGGGCTCGCCTTTGTATCGCGATTGGGACACTCGGCCATGGTTCTGGCTGCATTTTTGTTAACAAATTGCCTCGGTCAAGTTCAAATTAATTTCATCTTAATGAACAGTTCCTTTTGTCTAACTGCTCATCTCCCCGGCAGCAAGCGAGTCTTGTGCGCGAGGTGCACCTCTTTTGAAGCTAAACTTCGGCTCGTGAACTCCGATATGGCGACCACTTGACAGTTTTACCTGCATGACGAGCTGGTCTGCTGACCCAAACCTGGCAAATTATTGAACGACGTTCATCTTGAGATTCTTGTCCTTGTCTGGGCATTGGAGTTACTTTCCGGTTCCAGTGTGCAACCTCGCACCAGTTTTTTTGTTCAAACCCCTCTTACTCCATCATTTAATTCTATAATTCCACTTGATGTTCCCCAGTGGAAGTGTGAGTTGGCTGGTTCGCAGTGGTCAGTCTGCGTTGTATGCGATGCATACGCTTTTGAAATTAGTTCCGCTTACATCTGCTAGTTCCAGGGAGAAGCCAGTATATTATTAAATTTCTATTTTGTTTCGGGCTGCGATCCATTTTAGTTCCGGTTTTGTAAAGCTGCTTTGAGGCTTGTATTGTCACATGTGGCATACATAAGCGTTCAGTTTTTTTTTCTCTTGTTAATCATTTTGAGATATTCATACATACAGTCGGCTACTGCTTCTCTCCTGAGTACTGGCAGCCACTGAAGTGCTGACAACTAACATCCGCCTTTGATCTCAGCTCCACTCCACTGTCGAGTTGATGGACGTTGTTCATTATTTTCTGATTTTTATCCTTGGTAAAAGAGTGTTCGTCCTGATCATCCTAACATGGGATGGTGGCCCTTCAGGCGCCGGTCCTACAATTTTCTTATATTCAACAAGCGGTAGCTTACAACATGAGTAGTAAGGGTACCACCTCCCTATACTTTTTACATTGCGTCCGATAGAGACAACTGCCACGAGTATCCCACTCGCGGGTTTTCTGCAATACGGTTCCCACCGCCGATAAGAAGTTGTTGAGGAGGGAGTAGGATAGACACGTCCCTCTCGCAACCATTGGGGGCTAAAAATAAAAAGGTTGAGTTGCCACCGAGTTGTGTTGTTGCAGGATGTTGGTTGGAAGGAGAGGCTGGTGCTGTCTGTGGTAAAGACGGTAGATGGGTCCCTGTCGTAGGCATTGGGAGGCAAAAATAAAAAAAGCTGACTTGATACCGAGTTGTGTTGTTGCAGGATGTTGGTTGGAAGGAGAGAGCTGGTGCTGTCTGTGGTAAGGACGGTAGATGGGTCCCTGTCGCAAGCATTGGGGGCAAAAATAAAAAAAGCTGAGCCTAGCGGGTGCAAGCAGATGTACTATAGGCGGCTTACGTACAAGCATAGTAAAGTTTTATAAAATTGCACTACCAGGCGAGCAGATAACTAAAGCACAAAATCTTGCGATCATATGTAGCAAGCATGCATGGTTTAAAACTGTATCGTTGTCGTCACATCTTCAGCGGTTATCGCGCCTCTTTTTTATATTCCGTTCATTTTTTCTTCCACTCCAAACAAGCTTTGATCAGTTAGTCACACTTCTTCAACGTCATTTTTCCATACGAGTTTTAAAACTTGAACTTGACCGCGATGCGGTCACGAGTTGTTGTTTCTTTTTGCATAGAATTTTAAATCTACCTGAATTGAAACTGCGAGACATGTGGGTGACTTTATTTTCTGAATATTTTTTGCGGTCACGAGTTGTTGTTTCTTTTTGCATAGAATTTTAAGTTTACCTGAATTGAAACTGCGAGACATGTGGGTGACTTTATTTTCTGAATATTTTTTATGTAAAGGAAAAAAGATTAAGGAAAGATGGCAAAGAGCAAGTTCTGATGCTGCTTATGCAAGGGTTCTTGATACTTGTGACGTTCAATACTGGCGGCGTATGATAAAGAGCTGCAAAACAAGAAAAGATCGGCGGCAGTCAGTGAACTTGATGTTGTGAACGACACGAATGTGGGTGAAAGTGAGCTAAAAGAAACGGGTTGCTTGAGTAAAAACAAACTAATTCGGCTGAGATGCCTTTTATTGAAGGTCAGTAAAGATAGACTGCGGAATGCCAACCCCGAACTGGACCCCGGCCCCGCCGCCCTCGGTACTGAAACCTTGAAAGCTCGTCGAAGCCGCATCACACAATGCGCACATACACACATACATGGATCTTAAGTCCATATAAATAGCGGGCATATTTATTTGAAATAATGAGCTCGTTTGAGCATAAAAACCGCATTTATCACTCCTTCTATGATGGCCAAGCTAAAAGCAAAAACAAAACTACCAGTTTACCAGATGATGGATATCACCATAGGCTGTGGAATCACAATCTTCACAGACTAACAGACAACGCTTGCAGACATAATTTGCGTGAGACAAAACTTGTTTTACGGCTTTAATTATTACCAATGCCGCCAAACAAAACAAGAGTAAAAGAAAATGTACAGAACTGCACTTTTAGAATCACATCGTTGCCACTACCGCTTCACCCAATTAAATTTACATAATATCACAAAATTGTGGCCGCTTTGGTATTGCGAACGTGTTTAGGAATGGCGGATCAATGATAATGGTAGGAAGGTGTGAATGCAAACAAAGCAGTTTGTATGAAAAACGTGAAAAAAGCTGAATCACATTGCCGGCATGTAAACAAGGAGCACGTGCCAGTAAAAACATGTGGACGATTTGGTGAACTTGAATTGAAAAACAGGAAATATAGGCGATATTAATTCAAAATATTTTATTTTTGCATCTTGCAAATTAAAAATGATGTTAATTGTAAAAACTAAAAATAAACGCATACTGCCCACGTTTTATAAAGATTCTCTTGAGGTTAAAAACCATTGATCTGGCTAAAACAAAACCACAACCGATCATTGGATAAAGTTTAAGGCTTTGTGATAACTTATGTTGAGTGCCATGCTATCAATCAAATTTTGCTAATGATCAATCCATTCCTTGACTCAAACTTGTTCTTCACATATCGAAAATTTGTTTATACACGTCGATCATGGGATTGCTAGCGTGTATAGGAATGGGGGATCAATGATCTTTAAGTATATGTATGGAAAGGTAGGAAGGTGTGGATATAAACAAAATAAGTTTGTGGAAAACAAAATTTGCCGGTATGTATACAGTTTAACGGTTTGATAAACTTGCGCTGCGGGCTGAAAGTGAAAGGTGGGGTCATATTAATTTTATTGAATGAATCAACGCTTTAAGTATATCATATTATATGATATGTGTTGGGAGCTTAATGCAAATAATTAATGTAGATGATATCGGACGTAAGTTGAAGTTACTCGACCAAAACAATTACTAAACAAGGGGCCTAAAAGAAAACAAGGGGCCTAAAAAAAAAAAAGAGATTTGTCCATGAGCTCGCAAGCGCATTAACCAAGCTTGTTGTACACTTTGATTTTGCCATGTATATCTCCACACATAAAATGAGCGCCTGGTAGACAGTTGTTGGGTTGTTTGATTTTTCAAGTCATATAAATTTTTCAGATTTGGTATTTTACATATGCGATTGTTGGTACGTACATGCATATATAATGATAAGCGTAAAAATTATAAAAGTAGATAAATGTAATTTGCAGCTGATAAAAGAAAACTCGCATTCATAAAATTTCTATTGATTTGCCATCTGATTATAAACCCAAGCAACAAAATTCAAACCCATTTGGGTTGATCATTATAAAGATTAAAACTTGCAGGCTGATAAATGTAATTTGTAGCTGATAAAAGATAACTCACATTCATAAAATTTCTAATGATTTGCCATCTGATAATAAACCCAAGCAGCAAAATTCAAACCCATTTTAGTTGATCATTATAAAGATTAAAACTTGTCGGTTGACTTTTAACCTCAAGATTATCTTTTAATGTGTGTTTGGATTTAAATATTCAATCTCAAGCATTCTAATTCTAATCTGTAATAGAACACAAATTAAATTTTTATTCAATTACAATGCGCTATGGCGCTTATAATTATATATGCATGTATGTACTAGCAATTGCATGGCTCAGCATTAAATATTTAAATATAAACACATTAAAACAGTCTTGGGGTTAAAAATCAACCAGCAAGTTTTAATTTGCGTTCTATTGCAGATTAAAATTAGAAAGCTCGACATTAAATATTTAAATATAAACACATTAAAGAATAATCTTGGGGTTAAAAGCCAACCTGCAAGTTTTAATTTGCGTTCTATTGCAGATTTGAATTAGAAAACTCAGCATTAAATATTTAAATCCAAAAACATTAAAGAAGAATCTTGAGGTTAAAAGCCAACCTGCAAGTTTTAATTTGCGTTCTATTGCAGATTAGAATTAGAAAGCTCAGCATTAAATATTTAAATCTAAAAAACTTTAAAGAAAAATCTTGGGGTTAAAAGCCAGCCCAGCACAAACTCAATTACCCCAGCTTACAACGTTAACCTAACCACACCCGTTTTGTTACAGGATATTAAATCCGATTACACAGCTGAAGGAGAAATTATGAACAATGATTTGGAAACCTCTACAACAATGTTAGAAGCGGAGGCAAAAAAATCCAAGGGTGTGAAACGGCATATTGTGAAGAATAGAATTACTTTTAATGATTATGTTGAATGTTTGAATGATAACAATGTAAAAATAATAACTCAAAATTTAATACAATCCCAAAAACATGTGGTTAGCTCAATATCTCAAACAAAAATTGCACTAAGTCCACACGACGATAAAAGACATCTAATTAGAGATAGCCACGAAACGTTACCGTGGGGTCATTATGGAATAATTGGAACAGATTTATGCTAACACGTAAAAATATTGTAAATTAGATTAAGATGATACATGTAAAATAAAGAATTTTATAACGTTTTAAATCAGTTTATTTTTTCAGAATTCATTTTCTTTCTAGCGTGCTGCGTTTTGCTTTATATCGTGATGCGTTTTGCTTTATAGCAACAGCTCAACTTGCATATATTATGTTTAGATTGTTTAGCAGTGTTAAAGAAAACTCAATACTAATTGATTTATATAATATTTATTCGCGCTTTTAATAAATAGCGGGTTGCAATTAATCAGCCAATTCCAGCTTATAATATCAAATTACAGATAATAA